>MQUG01003386.1:0-13019 GCA_007213375.1 Steinernema feltiae
TTTTCTTCATCCTCTTCGTAAGCAAAATCTGCTTCAATACATTCATGTTCGTTGGCGATAATAGCTTCATCAAGAAGTTGCTGATCTTCATGGTCAGAATCGTAGCTAGACATGTCGAGAGATAGCAGACCTATCAGCTTAAGGTGGGCAAATATGAATGACAAACCGCTTAATCGATTTATCAAAATCAGGAGGCGGGATTAAGAATTTTTGTTTACGCTTGATGCACAAATTCAAATTTGGTTACATAATGAGAATTCAGTGACCCGTAAGCAAATCGTTAATTGTTGCGTTCATAAAAAGCTTTTTCCTCTTTTGTTGTAGGGAGCAACCGGTTGGCGGGTTGGCAACTGTTGATTCATTGAGATTCAAAAATAATTCATTCTGTATGCGCGCAACCCTCCTATGTAGTCGTGTCTTCTCTGTAGTGATTAGTGATTTCAGTAGTGATAAGAGCGATTTTCGCTTGTCGACGTTAAATTTATACCATCCCTTAGCAACCGCCAAACTTTTGTTGTTGTTGTTCGATCCTCCCTAGCAACTCTCCAGGCAACCCTAGCAACTCTTGGCAACTTTGCGCCGTCGGAGCACGCGCCACTGGTTGCTATGGGTTACGCGCACTTCTTTGATTCTCTTTGCCGTCGGTGGCGGAGGGGCGTGGCTTCTGACACAAACTAGAGAGCAAGCCCCGCTGACACCTTCTGCCTGTATACTACTTACATGATGTTTGGCAGCTGCAATTGGAGTTTCGCGTTGTCCTTCGTGTAGCCCATGTGATGAACAACAACTGCGCGTCCACGCTCTACCTCCTTGCGGTAGCACGCGCCACTAAACACCAATAGCTTTGACGAATCGCAATGAGTCGGGTAGATGAGAGCAGAGCCGAGGATGTTATGGTCGATTTGTGGCCTCCATCGTTGAAGTTGAAGTTATGCAAGTGGTGGATCACGTTGTCGAAAAAAAGTCCGGTGATTGTGTCAGAGAACATCTTTAGACGTTGCACGTGACCTGAGCTAGAGTTTTGTTCTCTAGTTGAAAAGTCTGATTCCTGGAATTGATTCGGTTGGAGATAGGAATGATTGACTTTGCACAAGCAGCGCGGATACTGCGTTGTCTCATGCGTTGCGTGCGATACGTGAAAAATCGAGGGAGGCTATTTGAATTTCGTGCCTGATCGTACCCATATCCGCAGCAGGTCTCCAAGGTGTGCAGCCTCTAGTCGATAGAATAATGTAGGTAAGGGAAGTCGGCAAATTAGATCCGTAATTTTGGGAAAAGGATTGGCTCTAAAGATTGGTCGTTTCGGGGCTCGATGCCGCTGAGGTTCGGTGACCAAGTCTTTCATTCCACACTCAGAACCCGTTCTTTAAGGCTTATGGTTTCTGGAGTCACTGACGAAAACGGCTCGGACTATCATTCCGACATGACGGCGCCCGTTTTCGAAAAGTACGTGGAGGAACTGGTCCCGTTGCTAAAAGCTCAGAGTGATCAGGCCGTGCTTGTCTTTGACAACGCGAGCTACCATGGAAGATGTTTGCAGCGCATCCCATCAACTACTGCCACCAGGGCCGTCCTTCACGACTTTATGACCAATGACATTCCTTTCACGTTGGCAGAAACTAGACCAGTACTGCTGGCTAGAATTAGACAAACAATCGCCGGTAATGAAGATAGTTACCGCCGGCGCATTGTCGACGAATATTGTCGGAGCCAGGGGATCGTAGTTTTACGTCTCCCACCCTACCACTGCACTCTGAATCCGATTGAAAGTGTTTGGTCGTGGATCAAACAAAGGGTCTGCCAGAAGGCAAAGTCCGATCACAAGATAAGAGCGATAATGACGCTAACAGAGGAGGTAGTTCGTCGTTTCCAGCAAACTAACACCTTCCACTGGTTCTAGGCTTTCAGGGCTATTCCTAGCAGCCACATCAGTGGTTTCTTTGCCCACAGCCAGAAGGAAGAGGACAAGTTTGCGGAGTATGATGAACTGGGAGTTCAGTTAGCCATAGCACCTGCTCCAAGCGCCGAATCAGGCGACGACAGCGGTGTCGAGACCGATCCCGACCTCTGATCAAGAGTCCAACCATCTTGTTTTGTTATTTTTGTTAAAACTTTGTTAAATTTGTTATGTTTTGGTCAAGATAGCCGGGAAATTGTGATTAGTGCAAGGCTGATGCAATAGTCGTCGATAGGTCCCGCAACGAATTGCCTGATTTTCGAGAGTACAGTAGTTATGATTATCGCATTGCTTTTTGCGGCACGGGAAGATGGCTCTTTACAGGAATTGCATATAGGGCTGCACAAAATGATTCTTTTTTTAGTCGACCAAGTAGCGATTGTGAGGAATTGTTTTGTTCTTGAAGCGCCGTTGGTCCCACCGTTGGTCTCTTGAGGCTGCGCGCTCCTAAAACCTCTCCTGGCAACAGTACCCCGCCCTACAGTACCATTTTGAATTGACATGAATGCGGGTCAAAGATTATTTCTTCGGTCATTCTTTCAGGTAATGTGATTCCCCAGTTCTCGACTTGGCGTCTCCAGGCCTTGGGATCACTGGAGGTGACTGGGTGAAGTTCAGCGGATACAGTTCCGCCGGGTTTCACTTTGACTTGCCGCGCAACCCACATTTGCTGGCTGAGATTATGACTCGCGACGCCGGTTTGAACGGTGACGAATTCTCTCCAGAGCGTGTGTCGAGCGGCCAGCTCTGTTGGGAACACTCTCGGGAAGTCGTGATTCGGAGGTTGAAAACTTCCATCTGGTCGGTTGTGGTTAAACGGGTGAATTCTCCGGCCGCAGATGCTTTAATCGCATGGTTAGTTCTGGTGAGTTGAGCGCTTATCTTCAGGAGGTCTTCATGGTTGCTCATCAATAGCTCGTCGAAGTGTGATGGCGTTCCGTGGAATGGATCCGGTTGCGCCAATGTGTCGAAAGCTGGTAGAAGGTGGGCGAAGGTTGGAATGAACGCTTTTCCACGTGTCTTGAGAGTCTCTGAAGCAATCAACACGGCTCCTTCAGGCAACTCTTCGACTTCCCACGGCACGATCGTGAATTCGAGTTGTATGCAAGTGCCTTCTGCCGGAATCTTGGTCATCGACCGTGGTAATTGCTCTTGAGATAGAGTGACGGATGACAAAAACTTCGTAACAGCTCGTATGCGGAGATCTCCAGTAGCTCGCACTCGCGTGGCTTCTTGAACCATGATCGTCGTGACGCCGTGGGGCCAACTCGCTCGCGGCTGAATCTAGAATGAAGGAGTGTCATGCTTATAAAAATCAAACGACAATCTGTGCTTTTTTTGAAAACAAGGTTAGTGCTGCACATGAGTGTTGCGACTGCGAGCTGAGTACGGTAAGTCTGCTTGAGTGGCTCATCTAAAGTGCGTTTTGTCTTTGTGAAGCGCGGCAACGACCGCGCTCTGAATTTTTAGCGGTGATCGCCCACCAACTCAATTATTTGAGCTAATGTGGCTGTGGGATGGTGAAACACGTTGAAACCCGACGATTGGATGGAAATGAGGCTTCCGGTGAGTTGTTGGTTGTATAAAGTTTAATAGCGGGGGAGGCGTTTTCATTTGCATACCCGCTGGTGCGAGGCGTTTTCAATATTTGGGTTTTCTGTTGATTGCTCGACAGATAGACATCCGTAATTGGCGGCCCTCGGCCTCCGATGATTAGTTATTGCTGACGGCGAGGTGATGGCGGCAATTTACAGCGCCGGCGCTCGCGGATACGGTGTTTTGATCGCGCGTCTCCTTGCGGGAAGAGTAAGCTGATCGCGCGCTTCTGCGCAATTCTATTATTAATGTAGCGTGATCTGATTGAGGCGCTGGATTTCCTGTTGATTTTACTTCGCCGGCGGGTCTCGAGCGCTTTAATTACAGTTTTGAATTTTAGAGTCCGATTATCACTATGGGTGATGACTACGAGTTTAATGTGTGTTTGCCAAACGATGGCTTGTTTCTTAGCGCACCGATGGAACCAGACGCTCTAGCGTGGGTGCTCCATGGCCTACAGCAACCTGAACTGCAAGCGCTCGCTTGCAGTTCAGCCGCTCCTGCTCGCGCGTTTCAATCTCTCGTGGCCGTGGAAACGATTTCTGAGCCATTGCGAGAAGATCCAGGTGCTCCTGTGGATGGAGAAGGTCCATCGGCATCCGATCTCGCCGCCATGGACCGGCTGCGCGAAGTCTCAGCCCGTCTCTTGAGGCTGCGCGCTCCTAAAACCTCTCCTGGCAACAGTACCCCGCCCTACAGTACCATTTTGAACAGACATGAATTTGCCCAAATCCTGGCAAATTCATGTCAATTCAGATTTTGTTCTTGAAGCGCCGTTGGTCCCACCGTTGGTCTCCTGAGGCTGCGCGCTCCTAAAACCTCTCCTCGCTACAGTACTCCACCCTACAGTAGCGACTTCAAGATTCGTTGGTCCCACCGTTGGTCTCCTGAGGCTGCGCGCTCCTAAAACCTATCCTCGCTACAGTACTCCACCCTACAGTACCAGTACCATATCTAGATCACAGACGCTCAAAACGGAGCGTCGCAAGCGATGTTGGCATAGTCACGTCCAACGAGCAAGCGTCGGTGCTGACGTGGGCCAGCATTGATTTAGTAATATCGGAATCTATTATTTTTGCGAAAGTTTGTGTCTGGAAAGCTTTCCGTCGAAGATCTGCAGAAACCGTGCGCTCTAACTTAGAAAACCAAGAATTGTGTACTTGAACAGTGGCGCTAATAAAATTGGATTTGTTTTGGACTTTTAACTGATTTAAAGGTCAGCAAAGGCATAGAAAATAGCCAGTAAAGCCAATAGGTCAGAGGAATCAACCGATTGCACGACGTGACTTAATGTTGGTCGCCGGAGCGTCGGTTGGAACATGGAGCTGTTGGTTTGGAACATGGAGCTGTTTTGGCTCAAATTGTCAATTAAACAACAAATGACTTTGCGAACCAAATTGCAAAGCTAATAAACGAAAGTAGGACAGTTTAAATCTTTAAATTAACCAATAAACACAGCAACCGCGTCTACTGAACACCAATATCCGCTAGAGTAGAGCCAATAGAGTCAAGATCCTCATGGTCCTTAATAGAAGAGTAGGAAATGCGATGCAGTCGCTTGTTTGTCAAAATCCAGTCGATCGACGCTTCTCTGCCGCGTTTACTGAAGAATTCATCACAATTAACTTCTTCCAGTTGTCCGCACTCCTGCGATCGGCGAATGATCGCGTCGAGGACTTCGCTGTACACGCTGGGTGCATAAATGCCGTTGAAAGTACAGTAATCCGGCAGCAGCTTCAAGAACTCAGGGCAGTTCATGTCGAGAAACAAGAAAGTTCGAGCGAATGGAGCTCTCAGCAACTTCAGGAGCGTCGGGTCTGACGGCGTTGCACTCAGCCACGTAACTTCAGGGATGTACAAAGAATTTATATCGCTGAATAATTGCACTCTAAAGTATCGAACAAACCGGTGATCAGCCGGATCGTAAGGTTCTTCAGGCCCATAACCGTTGTTTCTATTCCGTCTTCTACAACTCAGGCAATAATCGAAGGTTTTTGCATTGGAGTTGTAAACAACGTTGAGGAAGATGACAACTCGATTCTCCCAAAGCGAGCGTCCAGCGTTTCCAAAGTGGCCAGAACTCAAATCGTTCAGCGAACAAATCGATTTGTGATCAAAGAGTCGCGCGACCGTTTCAGCGAACAGCAGCGGCACGTCGTTCATTTCTTCGTTGACAAAATGACGTTCTGCGTTCCCTGTACATCTTCAATAGTGACAAAGCGATGCGGAAACGTAGCAAAGCTCTAGCGCACACAGAGCAGGCATGGCCGGGATTGGCCATTGGAAAAGTTTGCACGTTCGTACATAGTTCAGCGCCAAATCGTCCAGCGCCAAGTCGGCGGCGTCAAGTTGACACGTACCGATGATCCATCACAATATTCCCAAGAAAAGATCGCCGCTCTATTCTTATATCCACAAACGACTCGTCATTGTGTCATTTTGGTGTGGAACTCTCGAATGTTATGAATTTTGTGCGTCATATCAGAGGAAATGTTTATTTGCACTTTAAATCCGCGTTTTCAAATTCCGTAATCGCTAATGAGTGGATGTGAAGATCTCATACTGTGTTATTCTCCTGACAATTGTTCGCAATCTCCTGCACGCCCCAGCTCTCCCAGCAGCTCAGTAGGTGTTTTAATGTTACAAAATGTGTCAATCCTTGTTAAATAGTGTTTATGTGGTCGCTCAAATCGCATGTTATGGCAATTGTTTAATTACAACTCGTCGTTTGTTTTTTGAAAATACGAGATACAATTTTCCGAGTATTGAAATGCAGCAAAACAAATCACACAAATCGCAAAAAATGAAAAGCATTTAGTTAAAGCTATTACTACAATACTGTACCGAGAAGCCTTTGATTTCTAGAGGGCAATTCGGTTCTGAGCCGTTTTGTGAGTTCCTGTGGCTATTGTCTGTCGTTACTGTCTGTGAGTTGAACGTGACTTTTAGTTAACTGACAGTTCAAAAACAACTGCGCGCATTTTAGCGCGCAGTTTTGCGCGGTAAACTATTTAAAGTGTTTAGAGCGTTAAATCGCGGTAAATTGCTTTTCTTCCTTCATTTTTTGATGAAGACTTGATACGCACTTATATGTTGTTTAATGTATTCTAACTGATCTACACCTTCGCACCAAGCTCGCCTTAGGCTGATGACAGCTTTAGTAGTTTAGCCTAGTTTTTGGCTTACCAGGCTTCGTAGGGCGTTCAGGCTTTGCGCTAAGCTCCATGACAGCATATGTCGCATGATAAGACGTTGCTAACGTCATAAGAACAAAATCGCTGTATCTGTTAGCATATCGAATTGTATTGATCAAATTTATCGAATTGTATTGATGGAGTTTTAGCGGTAATCTTTTAATTCAAAGGTTAAATACCGTTAATTGAAATTCCAAGATATCCATTTTACTCAATTTTCAGCAATTTGCAGCTATAATCAATACTTTTATCCTATCTTAAAATGAAAGAAATAACGTCATAACAAATTCACTGTTTATTTATTTATGTGAGGAGGTTAGTGCGTGGGGTGGCAAGCAAATGTGCACTCAAAATATTTAGAACCATTGTTGAACTAACGTTGAGCTTTGACATAAATGTGATTAGTCACAAAAACCTAATCTAAAATATCTAGTCTTGCAGCAAACAGTCTACACACAGTCCTCTGACAGTAACCATTCACACGTAGACAAAAATTAGACGTTAAAAAATAGCGATGTTCGTTTCATAACACTCGTTTTCTTTCTGTTCTTTGATTGACGCAATGTTTTCGTATTCTCGTTAATTGGCCTTTTGTCTGTTGTTGTTTTTAATGGGCATATTTCATGTTTTCGCAGTAATTGGTGTAATCGGCGCTGACATTTGCTTTAACTTCATTAAAAATGACTACGCAACCAGAGCGCTACCGTATTCTGTTTGTTTATTTTCTCTTAAATTCTATTATATTGTGACCATCGCGACAGACATTTACAGAAATGATTTTTTTGTGAACAAAAACGCGTGTGTGAGATCTACATGAAACAACAGAAACTGTTTCGTTCCATAGACTGCGGATACCACATGACGTTGTTGTTTGGCTTCTTTTTGTACGTGATTGGCGCGTTTGCCACCTCTTGAACATAGCGGATCTGTTGAACAATGTCTTCGAATATCTACAAAATGGATGTTTCATAAATCTGTAAATTACAAGCTGAAAACATACGTCGTAGACATTTTTGCCTAGCTTTGCAGACGCTTCGGCAAACGAGCATGTAAGCTCGGTTGCCACCGATTGTCCCTCATGCGCGAATACCTCACGATTTGTGATGACGTCACATTTGGTGCCAACGAGAATTACGGGAATCTGCAATTGAACTATCAATTTGTGTTAACAACAGCAGATGTTTATTGAATGTTAAGCGATGAAGAGCGTTTTGGTTGTTTTTCAATAATCTAATTTTTAAATTGTAATTGTGTAATTCTAACATGATCTAACTACTTAAATTTGTCAAAGCAAAATTGAGCTACTCGTGGGCAAATTTGTACAGTCGGCCTAACCATAGCTTTGCGTGTTCAACGAGCAATGTGTGCAATTTGTGCTATTATTAAGACTGCAAAAGGTTCGTGATGAGTTGCCACAGTAGCTATCGATTTGAACTATCGATTTGTATTAACATTAGCAGATGTTTATTGAAATTAAAGATTGTTTTGATTGTTTTTAAATACTCTAATTTTTTAATTGTAATTTTGCAGTTCTAACTTGATCGAATTTTGTCAAATTAAAATTGGATTAACGGATAAAACCGTTGTGTAAATTCCTCAATTTAATTTTTCATCACTTAAAATTGCGGATAACTTAACTGCTGCCGGAAAGATGGCTTTGTGTGTTTAACTATAAGTGCTTTGACGATAAGTGTTGGTGCTTTTCACTTAACCCGTAAAAGGTTCAATTTTGATTGTAATCCGCCTTAGTAGTAATTTACGCAGGGTTCAGAATGAGTTTAGGCATGGTTACCATCCTGTTCAGATAATTAGTGGTCATCTTAATCCTTGATAAGGCGGCTATAGTCTCGAATTTTAATGTGAACAATCATGCAATACTTGCGGGTTTAGCGCCGTACAACGTTGAAACGCCACATGAGCGTTCGTGCGATTGAGCGCACTTTTCCAAGGGAAATCAATAAATTAATTTTATTTCTTCAAACAATTCAAGTCTTATCTGCAACTAAAACGCGTTTATTGTTATTGTTTGCGATTTTGGCGCGGCACGATCATTAGGAGCGCACACGGAAATCAGAAATGGAGCAAATGCGCAACGTTCTGTTTTATCTTCGAAATTTATAAGTTTTTTAAGTCTCCAAATAAGAAAAAAACGATTCTCGAATTGTTTATGTAACTGTTTTGTTTTTACTCTTTTACGCTTACGATTCAATGTTTTTTGTTGCTGTACAAACATGCGAAACGTTGAAACTACGAAAATGACCCCTCAAAACATGTTTTTGTAAACTAAAACTTACATTACGCGATCCTCGAATTGTAACAATACGATTGTAGATCTGCAGAATGCCGTAGAGAGATGCGCGTTCCGACACAGAGTACACGAGAACAAATCCCTCCGCATTTTTGATATAGCGATCACGTTGCGCCTCGAACTGTTCCTAAAGGAGACGCGTGCCTCTCGCCTCACAAGGTTAATGAACTCACCACGCCGGATGTGTCGACAATCTGTAGTAAACAGTTTTTCCCTTCGATCGCAATCTCTTTGCTGTATTTATCCTCAAGCGTTGGATCGTAGTGATCGTAGAAGGTGCCACGAACGAGGTTATTAATCTAAAAAAAGCGCTAAGGGACATTGCAAGGTGCAGAAACAGTATACCAAACATGTTTTGCCGACTCCCGACGAGCCCAAAACTACAACTTTGAACTTGCGCATCGGTTGTTGATCGCTGATAGCAACAATAAAATTATGAACTGTGCGCGTGCGCGGCGATCGTCAAACTAGGGCACACACGTTCGCGCTCACTCGTACGCGCGCTCCCGACGGCTGTCTGTTCGCGCAGGCGGGCGGGCAGAGAATGCGGTCATCTGAAGGACATGCTTATGATGTCAAGAAGTCGGTCACGTCGCGATCCTGACTATGACATCTCTATTATCAGAGAAAAGGCTGATTGGCGATCTTTGGAATTAGGACCTGTATTGTGTAGTACGCGGCGCGGAATAGCACTTTGAGCTGTACTAGCGAATCGAAGCTAACACTAATTCATAGAGGCCAAAACTTGGAATATGGGTCAAAACTAGCCTAGAGGGGCCAAAACTTGTTTCGATTGCAAAAGGTGACAATGGCACGAAGGCGGAAATGCTGCGAATTCTACGAAGCCTGGTCATTCAGGAAACCAGGCTAAACCACAAAGGCGGACAGCCTAAGCAGCGCTTGGAGCGAAGCCTAAACGCCCTACGAAGGATCGTAAGCTCAACGAGTTGCACCCTATGCCTAACTAGGTCTAGGGTCCAACTTAACTCTAAAGCATGCAAATGCAGAGAGCAGAGCCGTGAATGAGTGCTAATGATATCAAGAAGTCGGTCAGGTCTCAATTCTGACTACGACATCTCTATTATCAGAGTATTGGCGATCTTTGGAATTAAGACCTGCACTATGTACTACGAGGCGCGGATTAGCACTTTTATGATTGAGAATTAAAATTTAATCGTTTCTGAACTTTGACGGAATGATTCCGTTTTCATGAGCTAAAAGAAGTGGAAAGTGCATTTTTTGTACATCACACTTGAATGAGCAGGGTGGAAAGGGAAAGAACAGCTGATCGAGCTAAAAATTGCCTTGTAACAGAGGCGTGCGCAGAGGAAATGGAAATTATTTATCACAGTTGAATGAGCGCGTGATTAAGCATTAAGGAAATGAACGGATTTTAAGCACGCGGGCACTCTACTACAATGTTCCGCTTTGCCTCTGGAGTGTTAAGCTCACGTCCCCTTTTCTGCTGTCTGATTTTTTAAACAAATTCTTAATGTTACGATTGACTATTTGCATTTTAGATCTTATCTTCTCATTACCTAGTTAGTAGGAGATTTATTACGTTTATTGGGCGTGGAAAAAAGAGTTTTAGAATTGTTTTAATTGGTTTATCGCTTTGAATAAGCAAAAAACAAGTTAACTGAGTCATTTTTCATCAAATCAAAGCAGCATTTTAGTTGGAAATTCAAAAAGAGAAAATTTTCTGTTTTCTGCCAACTTGTTCGGCGATATAAGGGTTGTTTGCGCGTGGTCAAAAGATGGACAATAAAAACCTTTATGGACTTTCCAAGTAAAATTGTTACTTGTGCAAGTTCCGCAATTCCTACTTATTGTTAGACTCAGCGTTCCATGTTGCTCTGAAATGCGGAGTAAAGCTATTTGCGGTGCGGTTTTTCCAATGTTTTCTTATCTAGTTCCATTGCTCTGCGGGTCTAATGCGCATCTTTGTGGCGTTGTAACAGCTAATTGTGTCAACTACATTAAAATTTCAATTGCAAAAGGCTGCATGATAGATTTTCCTTGTTTGATTTCCAAAAGCGGTGAGTCTGCAGTCTTCATTCAATTCCTGCGAGTGGCGAGTGGAGTAAATCCCGAGTGACGGTAACTAACAGTTTAACATTAGAGTAGGACAGTTGTTTTGTTGTTCTGAATGACGTTTTTTGAAAGAACGCTTTGCGCTTGCATAACCACAGTGCAAAACAAAGGTTGAGAATGTAGTGTAAACAGTTTAAAATTGCCAGATATAATTGCGTTTTTCACAAAGGGCGCTATAAATGATTGTGTATTTATTGGAAAACACGTGCACAGCGAAGCACAAGTGACCAGAAGTCAAGATTGTGCATGAATTGCTGGAATCTTGTGATGCTGTTCAATGCAAACAACTATTTGATGTTGTTCAAGCGCAGCTATTCAAAAGTGATGTTTTGACTTTCCTAAAGCATAACGCTCCTCCACTCAATGCTGTAATTATACTCTTCTTGCTTGAGCAATAGTCATGCGAGTGAATTCAAGCACCGGTGTAGCCTACACAGAGCAGACAGCCTAATTGCGCTCTACTTTAAGAGGTTATTGTGGGTCACTGCATTGACGTGGTCTGCCATAACGTTGTAGTTCCTGTGTGCTTTTTGCAACTTTTGCGTCTAAATAAAACACTTTACGACAGATCGCAAACGTTTATGCACTTTTATGAATGTGCGACAACAAGTGGACAAGGTCATAAAACGGTCGTTTCGAGAGAGAGAGCGCGATAAAGGATTTAATGGTTTCTTTGAAGTTTGTAAGAAAACATGCCAATCATGGGCTTGTAAACAGCTTGAAAGCTGCCGATACAATATTAGTGTTATTGTCGAATCGGAATTGAACGTCACTTTGTAAAGTTCGCACGTTCGAATGCGCGCACTGGAAAAAAAACTATCGTCCATCATCCAACAGACCAACATGCTTCCAACTGTTTTCGGCTGTGGAGAGACCAATTCGCTCAATGTTGGACGCAAAAGATAGTTTAAAGCCTTGCAGACGTCGCTATGAGATCACATTTTGCAGTAATTTGTGACAAAACGCGTAATTTACCTCGGTAGGTCCGATAGGTTGATAACGCCAAGCGCTGTCAGCAACATGCCAGTGAGCGCGGTCGAACGTGCGAACTTTACAAAGTGACGTTCGATTCCGATTCGACATTAGTGTTAGTGCAAGTCAAAAAGCAG
Source organism: Steinernema feltiae (assembly GCA_007213375.1). Lineage (NCBI taxonomy): Eukaryota > Metazoa > Nematoda > Chromadorea > Rhabditida > Steinernematidae > Steinernema > Steinernema feltiae. Next base: position 12,259 of record MQUG01003386.1, read on the forward strand.
AGTTTGACGTGCAAATTTCAGACCAAAAATTGTTTTAAAAACCTGGAGAGGCTATTTTACCAAATCAAATCCGACATAGATTGCATCCTTAACCGTTGATGCACAATTTCAATGATGAGTGAACGTCATCGTATTCTGTTCTCGCTTAACTGCTTTTGATTCAGCATTCCAAAATATTCAAAATTTACGACCATAAAATTACCGTAGTGCAATGAACCGGCCTTTTACTGATCCTTTCAAACGTCAACCACAACACAGCCACTAAAGCAAACGATATGTACTGCTTTTTCAACTGTTTACGTCCACTCTAAAAGACCAGTGACTGTCTTCTGATCTCGCTTATCCGCTTCTGATTCAACGTTCCTCATTAATACGAAATAACAAAGGTATGATGTTCTGCTATCGCTCACCAATTACCGCAAGTGGTTTCCCTCCCGTCACTTCGCGTTTTCATTAACAATATGCGACTTCCCAGTCTTCCCATTTACACAACACCGCTGTGTCATATGGCGGTGTCATATTGTATGGCTGTACGTGATGCATCGACGCTAATGATGGTATCGTAAATGAGAGATTTTGTCGTTGCTAGCGTAAATTAAACAACTCAAATTCGGAGTTGAGTCAGCGCTACGGAGGTGTTTTTGTTTGAGCATAACAACATTTAAGGTTTCATGGTTTTTGACGTTGTTCAAATTAGAACAGGAAAGGAATACGAAAATTCGCTTTTGAACGCTTGAAGCAAAGTTGTTATACACCTTTCC
>MQUG01003387.1:0-142356 GCA_007213375.1 Steinernema feltiae
GCAGTTTACTGTGCTGAATCCTGAATTTCATGGGAAACAGGACGATGAGCAGCCGGTGCACAAAGAGCGCCAACGTGGCCATGTCGTGGAATGATCGCGCGACCATCACCAGAATTCCGGCGCTGAACGCAAACGTCACTTGATCTGCGGACAGCTTCGTTAGGCCACTCGCCAGCACCATAAACGGAGTGAGCATGAGAAAGAAGGCGATTCCGAGAGGAAAAGCGGAAAACAACACCAGAGCGAGTGGCGGCGACTTGTTCCAAATCTTTGTTGGAGGATTGCGTTTGCAGATCAGGAGCGTTAGAGCCAGAATGATGGTCCATAGGAGGAGTGAGACGATGTCCTGGATGAACACAACTGCCGGCCACATGAAGGAAGCAACAAATCGTCCCTTAATGAATACAAATCGTTGCCCTGAAGACCATAAATTTGGTCCGAAACACGAGGAAATAGAAAAGGACATCTGTCGGCGATGCCGAACAACATGTAATCGTGGAATGTGGTTGTTTGGGTGTAAAATACGAGTGTCCACGTCAGCTGTCTGAAAACGCTGTACACTTTCAGACAACCGTTTTGTCTGAAAGCGTACACTTGGCTTAAGACCTAAATGGGTTAATGTGATTACCACATTTGATGATCAACAAACAGAAATCTTGTTATTGAAGTAATTTTCTCGTAAATGGTCACAATTACAATCCAATTTGACTGGTACTTCATCAGGGAGTTGGGTACATATCATATCTAAAGAAGTCACCCCAGAGGCGGTCATCGATCGCCATGGAGTGAGTTCTTGCGGCTCCTGTTCTGCAAATCGGTCGCCTCTCTTCTATGACGCGAAGAAGTCAACATGAACATGAAGGCATGACACAATGCCACCTTTGAAGAGCTCCAGAACACGAACCGACAAGTCAGAGCTGTGCAAAGCGCATCATCGCTTGTTGCTTCTCGTGCAAAAATATCCGCGCTGGAGGAGATTTTAGAAATCTTGAATTCTTGAATTTTCACATGAAGGAAATGGAATTCGAACAGTCCTTTTTGCCGTTCTTAGCTCATTGTTTCTCCAAGGTCTAGAAGCACCCGAAAACCACGGTGGTTATGCGCGACTATACCAATGTCCTCCCATTCAAGGTACGAACACAAAAAGCAAAATTCAAAATGCTAAAATTTGAGAAAACGCTACAGCAATCCTTAAACATTAGAATGTATTTTCCTAATTGAGGATTGCGACGTTTTCGTTTACTCACAAGATGAGTAAACGAAAATGGCAATTTTCAGTCTTGTAATCAGGAATTACTGGATTTATTCTTTGTTTTTACAACCAAACAACGTGAGTTCTGCGTGTCGAATGGCCTCCGTCGCGGTTCTCATCGTGTATTGTCTAGCCTCCATCTTCAATCTGATCTCAATCGCCATCAATTCAAAGACAGCAATTCGCATTTGCCGGATGGAGAAGCAGCGGAGGAAGCAGCTGGAACGCTGCTTCTGACCATCGTAACGCATATGATCTATAATCTAGCCTCCAGTACCCACTGTAGCTATCTGATTGTTGATTTCTACAGTAAGCAGACAGCAATTTACATCAATAACAGGGTTTATAGCGCCTACATCGAATAATAGCCTAATTTTCTGGTCTGGCGCTGCGACGTTCAGCGCGTCGTTCACGTTCATCTGCGGAAACATCTCGATTGTGGTCGATCGACTGTTGGCGATACACCGCCCTGTGCTGTACATGCAGAAAATCAAGAAACTCTGGCTGCGTGTGCATTGCTGCTTTCTGACTACGGTATTCGTTGTCTGTTTGGCTGTTTACATCTTGGGACGAAGCGATCGCGACAAGAAGACGACACACTTCTCGGACCTCGTCACTTTCAACGTCATACAATTTGCGTATTTGACAAAGTGTACAATTGTCGTGGCTACAGTACCCCTCACCGTAGCCTTCCTTCTCAAGCTGAGACGATTTGCAAAAACCGCTCAAACAGACACGTATGAAAGCTTGAAATTGGTAGGAATAAGTGCAAATACCCCAGAGAATTGGCTCGTTCAGGCGAATCAAGTGGTCCTCTACCAGCTGATCGCAGAAATCGTCGTCATCATCATACCGACTGCCTTCACAGCGACCCTCAACTATGTGTTGCCGGAGCTGATCATCCACCTTGCGGGATCATATCCGTTCGCGCTCTTCTCGCTCTACACAACCATCTGCGCGTTGCTGTTGTGGCTGAAACTCAAACAGGAGAGCGAAACGCGTGTGTTTAAAAAGGTTTCAACCATAAATCGTTGAAGATGAAATTGATGAATTGACGTATGCGAGTGGGTGGCATTAATCACCACTTAACAAACAACTTGCACTAAGCACGCGGTACGCGACAAGTCGCCGACGAATTCGAGATCGATAACTCAGTTTTCCAAAACAAATTTTCTTCTCAAAAACGAGCACCGATGTAATTGATTATGTAATTGTAACTGATTTTAGAACCTGATTTTAGAATCAATTCACTTGGAAACAGGAACAAATTCTTGCCTTTTCTTTCTTATGAGAAAAGCGACTAATGTATGTTGCGTTGAGAATATTCCGAACCAAACGAAACGAAGCAACGACGAATTTCGACAACATCCCCGAATTATAGTCACAACATGATGGCGATACAATCATGTTCACGTCGTTGAATGCTTCAGTCTTCTTTTCAATAGCGCTGCGTCTCTCTTTTCTCCACTCAACGCCTGCTTTCCTCCGAAGAACCTTTCAGTTTTCCGTCAGAGCAGTTGAACGTTCCAGTGGAGGAATTTTTGGCCATTTGTAAAGCAAGTATTTTCGTTTCAATCTTAATGTCGCGGTCAAAAAAGCGCAATTTCGCTCCCCCTTCATTTGTTTGAACTCTCACACAGACGACGGCTAATTCAATTTGAGCTGTTTCAATTCATCTCTTCGCACAGGCAGCGATTTTATAGATAGCGATAGTGCAAACTCTAAACACATTTCCTTTTTCTCTCCGATAAGCATTTTTGTCGTTTACTTTGACGGGATTGCGTATTGCGGTGCGCTAAATTGAAATGCTTGTTGCACTAGTTAAAACTTCAAACAATGCTAAGTGTTCATTTCTGGTCGGAAGAGCCTGAACGCCCTACGAAGCGTGGTAAGCCAAAATCTAAATCGATCCAATAGCAGCGTTGTAATCTGAATTTTGGCGGAAGCTTCGCGCTAAACTCTGCTAAGGCCTAGTGTAAGGTGCAATCGAAACAAGTTTTGGCCCTCTAGGTTAGTTTTAACCTTATTCCCAATTTTTGGCTACTATGATTAAGTTTTGTATTCATTCGCTGGTAGAGCCGAATTCTTTTTTTGCATGCGCTAGTCTCTTTTTGATGTGTCACTCTATCAAACGTCAGAAATGCAAGATTGGCAGTTCGAAGGTCTAACTGACTTCTGATCACCGATTGCCACCACAAAGTGCGGGTAAACGAATGACGACCCAACAGAAAGGCATTTCTCCAGCGAGGAAAGAGCTCGCGAAATGCTTTTTGCTTTCTTATCACTTGAGGGACCCGGCCAGCTGTGCTGATACATCGCATAACAGAAACAAAAGCGTACAGAAACTGTTGATAACCCAAATATTGTTTACTGCGGCGCTCAGATTGTGTTTAGACTACGTTTTTATGCTTGTATGAGCGTTTAAAATTTTGTTTTCAGGCAATTACTAGTGGATAATGCCAAACAGCCTTCTCATACTCGTAAGTTTTGTCGTTTCGGTTAAAAAATACCAATTGCTTTCAGGCGCTCATCGCGTCGATGACGCTCTTAGCGTTATCATTTGATGTGCGAGTGCCCACGAGGAACCTTGAACTGGCTGGACTTGAATGGTGGAAAAACCATTTCTGAAATCTGCACGTATGTTTATTGTATGTACTTTTAAAATTTGTGGTATTTGAGGCCAGCCCAAAAAGAACTCGAATGCCTCAGAGAGAGATTTACCACAACCGGAGACATATCATGCTCCCTAAGAATGACAAATTTCGACCTCGACTTAGCACACCTGAATGACAAAGTACTTTTAAAAATTTTTTTTATGTTTTTATGTTATGTTTTTATCCTGAAGTTACGTAACATATCGTGTGTTAAGACAGTGTTCTTAACTCCTAATGACGCCGCTGGACTCGCATGGCTGGAGTACTTCGGTTTCTTCTTGAAAGTCTGCGTTGCTTCCGTCAAGGAGATGGAATATGCCCGCTCCTTCGGAAGCAAATACCAGCGTATCAGTGACACATGCGTGTCGGAATTTACAATTAAATTTTTTGTAAAGCGTTGATTGCCAGATACCGCTAATTCGACATATTCCGACATGCTGAACTCAAAGAACAGGACAACAAGTTGTGGACGAGTTTTAAGGGTTTCCAAGTTTTGCGAGTTACGAGTTGCACGAGTTCGAAGATGATTCTCTATTCATCGTAGTAAAATTAATCAGAGCGGCCTCTTTCGGTTCGGTTTACATCAGGTTTCAATTTTGAAATTGTACCGTAATCTACCTCATATATCAGCGATACTGGCGATTGACGTTTGAAAAGTTTCCTCCCACGCCGGGGTTTGAAGCCGGGTCTCGCACGTGACAGGCGGCGGATCAGTTTTGGCGTTATCAGTCACTATTAGATCTGTTGCTATCCTTAGACGCCAGCTAAAGCTCAGAGGAATGTAGTCCTGTGTTTTGAGCTATGAGTCGGCACTTCCGTCAATAAACCATAGCACCATAACAATAAAGCAATAAACCAGACGCCAGCTAAAGCCAGAAAACCAGAAGAGGGCTTCAAGAATCTGAAATCCATTGAATGCCACTGACGTTTCAATTCTCAACCTGCCACCGTATAACGCAATCGCTCCTATTTATTCAATGTTCAAGTGCAACTGAAACAAAATCGAGCACACTGCCGTGTACCAACGCCGCAATGGCTAGTGGATACGGTCCAATTTCTTAGGCAGTGACGTCCTATACGCGTAGTTGTAGAGCGCGGTTCCCAGTATGGGAAAACTGATTATGAGCACTTCAGCGACGACTTGATGGTAGACGATCAGGTTGATCTGCAATCGACCTGTAGATCACAAATTTGACCCTGAAACCAAGCTTTGCGGTACGATCGCAAGGATTAACCAATCGCGCTCGTGTTTTTGTCAAATATTTCCTCAATTCGTTGATGAACACCAGGGTTACGGTAACATTCGCGATCGAGACGCACGCATCGAACCAATGAAGCGTTTGAACCACTTTGATGTTGATGAAAGCGAAAGTGGGAGACGGTGGAATCGGGTTACGGTAGATGGTAAATGCTGCTATGAAGGTTACGGTAAGTACTGTAATAATGAACTGTTGCTATCCTTAGACGCCAGCTAAAGCTCAGAGGAATCAGGAGGATGTAGTCTGTGTTTTGAGCTATGAGTCGGCACTTCCGGTCAACTAAAGGATAATAGACTCAAGAATAGTGGAATTCATTTATTTAATTTATTCATTAGCGTCGATCTCCTCGTCGCCGTTGAAATTGCGGACACTTTGACCACCTTCGCCGTTCGTTTATTGAAGAATTCCATTCGCAAATTGCTAAACCCAAATCGTTTGATTTGACCTTGAATTGAACGCGCTCACCTGTACAGGCACAAGTAGAGCACTGGCGGAATGAAGAAGTTGTTGACAATGTAAGCCGAGCAGACCACAAATCCAGTCAACAGGACACGCGGAAGCGTGACGTAGTTAAAGATAATTGAGAGCGAAATGTCGATTAGGAAGCGAACGCCGGCGTAAACGAGAATTTTCCTCTCGTTCTTGAAATTCTTGATAATCCCCGCTTTGCTCTTCACGTGGATCAAGTACAATATCACGCCTGTGTAGACTACAAAAGTGGCGCACAGGGCTATTTCGTAGATGATGCCGGCAATCCGTGATAGGTCTGCTGTCCACGGTAGTTTTGAGTCATTCTGGGCTATGAATTGGCCTGGAGCAGCGACGAAATCAGCCCAGGGCGTTAGGAGAAGACCATAGTGGACAAAGTAGAAGGCCCAGGCTAGAACGTAGAATAACCTGAAAATCCATTGATTACGGTAATTCAGGCCAATTCTTACTGTATGGACAACTGTAGGGATAGCGAAGGCTACAAATGATCTTTAGTCTATCCAGCTGCCAACACGAATCCCAAGAGTCCTTCCGCTCTGACTCCAACAATCATGGCTTTGATCAGAAACGTTGCTAGATGACCGTAATCGTAATTTGTGAGTTGAATTAGGACCCTCGCAGAAGATACCAGGGAGCCATTGCACACTGGATGAGGCCCATTTGGATCATGATACGGTAGCATTCGAGGTCGCGGTATTTTCTGTTCACTATGAAGATCTACAAAACTATTTCCATGTCAAAAGAGGGAACTTTTACGGCATACGTAGAGAATGCGCATGTAGACGGGCGTGAAACACACGGAAGTGACCATGTAAGTGATGCCAACAGCGGTCTGAAGCGAAGCGGCCATCTCTGGAAGGTTGGCAAAACCATGAAAAGATGTAAATGCTGCAGTAATTGCAATTTTAAACTGTCCTAACACCCAATAATCGTTCAAAAGTTTAACGAGCTTTGCGCCGGTCGGTGGATGTCGTAAACAGAAAGGTCACAGGTGATAATTTTTCGTTTTCAATGAATCCAACAGGTGTGAGAAACGTTGGAAACGGCTTCTAGCTGCAAGCCCCGTTTGGCCAGTGGGAAAATCGCTTGATTTTTTTGCAAGTTGACTAGGTTTTAGCAGCTGAATCTTCAGAGAACGAGCACAGAGAACGAATTCGGCCGTTTTTACACGAGAACGCAGTCATGTCGGCCGGCTGTCGAGCTATCGAGATTTATTGGCTCAAACAAGAACAATTCACATGGAAAATCCGTCACTCTTCTATCAGATGACTTCTCGAGGCTTTGCCAAATGTCATCTTTGTGACATTTTTTCTGACGTTCTGACTGAAGCTCACACAACCTAAGCAGCCGACAACCTGTCTTAGCCTAACTGAAAGCTTAAAAGCAGTTCTCGGAAAGAAATGATCACTGAGTGACAACAGTGCGTTTGCGCTTTTTGCACTCTAAAGGATCGCAATGGGTGTTTTGACTGCCCTATCAGTGAAACTACGGAAGCATTGATTGCGGGCAATTGTAAAGAACACCCGTAATTGCGTTGGCTTGGCATCATTGAATGAAATTGCTTTCGGTATCAACGCCGTTTTGAAGTACTTACAAGTTGCCACAAGCAATACGCATTTTAAAAATATTGCTCCTCTCTTCGGTTCTTCGGTAAATTTTGACAAAAGTCACGAAGCAACTGATAAGCACTTGTACTTTACAGGAACGGACCAATGTGCTTTGATGTCCTGATCGTCGAATGGCGCAGTTAGATAAGAAAGAAGACGATAACTACGTCTAGGAACTTTTAAAGAACATCTTGGATGAAGACAACATGCAGTCCAATGTCAGACACTGGGATTTGAAGCAGAAAACGGCTTAATGGCATTGGGCGCAAATTTGAAGCATAAATTGATCTGTGACTTTAAGTTTGCCCCCGCCAAAAACCCACGGATTGCAGGTCAGCGAGTCGGTACGTCGATAAACGCCGAAAGAACCTTCAAACTCTGTTCCTTTAGAGTGCAAATAGTGCTTCTGACCTTTGCGCTTATCATCAGTGATAACAATGTTCTTTAGTTTATTAGACCAAAACACGTCTATTTAAATGAGCCCTTTGAAATCGTATAGCATTCTCAACATGAAATCAATTCTTCTCTTCTCTCTCTGCGTCCTCGCAGCTACGGCGTTTTCCTCCAAAGATCGCTCCTCTGAGCTGGTAAAAGAGCGCGTATCTCGTCTTCTCAGTCTCTGCTCTCTTTCAGATCTACGGCGGTTCCGATGCCGCCATCGGTCAATTCCCTTGGTTCGTCCAACTCCAAATGACCAACAAAGACACCAACGCCACGTTTCTCTGTGGCGGATCCCTCATTACCAAGCGACACGTCCTCACAGCCGCTCACTGTCTGGAAAAAAGCGATGGGAAGCCGACGGCCAGACTCGCTCTTGTGGACAACAGCGACTACGACGCGCCCACGACGCAGACCGTCGAGGGTAAGCGGGAAATCAATCATCCCGACTACGTTGGATACCGCAGCTACTACAACGACATTGCGATCGTTGAGGTACAGTGGCCTTAAAATCACGTCTTAAAAACTCTGTTTCAGCTGGAATCCGAGGTTGAGATCAACGAAAACGTGACCACAATCGCGGTTTACCGCAACGATACCGAAATTCTGAACACGACGGAGCCAATTGCGATCGGATTCGGCACTTACACGTGTAGGCCAGCACCTTCTGGCTTCTGTTCTATAAACTCTTTCAGATGACATGAATCTGAAGGGAATCGCCAGTCAGCACCTCCTCTTCACTCCCAACTTCCCGTTCGCCGATTTCGATTACTGCAAGTGAGTGAGGGATACGGTATTTGGTCACGCTAGCAGTTGTTTAGGAAGGAATGGGCTACGTTCCCGCCTTATCCTCTTACCATCTGGGAGAAACAACTCTGCGCCGGAGGTGACCAGAAGGGAGTCGCTGCTGTAAGACGGCTTACAGTATACATCTGGCTATAGAAGAGACGTTTTAGGGCGACAGCGGCGGACCTCTGCAAGTGAAAATGAACAAAACTTGGTATCAAGTGGGACTCGTGTCCATGGGACCCAACGCTGGCGGTTACGTGATCCCCGATCAGGCATGGATCCCTGCGCTGTACACTCGTCTCTCCCAATACTGCGATTTCATGGCTGAATCTACCGGAAACGAGTTCCAGTGCATTGATAACACCCAGTGATATGTGATGCTTGATTTGATAAAGAATTCTGAATGCTTTCACGTTTTGAAAGGAGTTGACTGAGACACAAGTTAGGATTTATTGACTGCGAAATCATGCAGCCCTCTACAGCTTGATCCCGAGAAGATTGTTCCCCTGCTGGTTCAGATCGTTCAACGCGGGTTTCATCGCGTACCACATCTTCAGTCCTTGCTGGAAATCGCCAAATGGCGCGTTACAGGCGCTCTAATCCGCTTCACCTACCAACATGATGTTTCCTTCGGTTGTCTTTGTCAGATTCGTCACTCCCGATCCGAGGTTCTTGTTCGCGTCCTGGAGCCCTCCGACGCTGTTGTCGAACAGGCCTTGGAGCGGTCCTTCGGCCTAAATCCACCGATATTCGTGATGAAATGAGGGTCGCTGGTGCTCGTACCTGAATGAGTGCAAAGACGAAAACAGCCAGAATAGCGATGCGCAACATGACTGGTAATGGAAATAACGAGAAAAACAGAAAACCGCGGTTTTTATCCTCTTTTTGTTATGCGCCCACCTGTCAGCTAATCCGTCATTACTCAAACACGTCTGCTCGGTTAAGCCTACGCTGTTTTCATTGTTTTCTCTGTCCGTGATAAACTGAACTACTTCAATCGATGGTGGAATGTAGACCGAAATCTTTTGAATTTAGATTTTTATGAGACCTTCACGGACAACTTTATTCAATCCCTAACGCTATATGAACATTGTTCAAAATGTCCTCGTTGCTGGTGGTCATGTAGCCGATCACGTCGAGCAAGAAGCTGACAGGGTCACCTGAACGGAACTGAGTTTAAAACTCGCAATTTCAAGGCTGCACAGACCGTTCTGGTCCATGTGCGGCATCGGATGCTTGCGAAGAGGAGTCTAAATGTCAATTATATGCTTTCACAGATCGTTTTTATGGCTCACATAGGATTGAACTGCACTGAAGGAGGCAATAAGGAAGAGAAGAATGAAGCAGAAGAGCCGTTTGGAAGCTCTGTTCATGTTGACGAGAATGCGACAAACGCTTCGCCCAATCCTGATTTTATGCCGAGTCACGCGCTACACAATAGATTGAAAATCAAAAGATTAGTGATCATGGAGAATGACACAAAATCCGCTCAAATTTGCCCTTTTGAATGCATTCAGTCTACGAGGAAGCTCTCTTGCCTTCCGAAGAGTGAACAATTTGGAGTGCCTTTCATGTGTCTCAACTCGAAATACTCGTTTCATAGTTGACACAACGTTGACATGGTGGACACAAACACAAAAACAGTTCCTCAGGTTCTTCAAAGTTCAGAGTCAAAGGAAGTTCCTCAAACAAGGTTCGGGTTGTATGTTGCTCTCCTGTCATAAGATCTAATTGAATTTTCGAGTCTTGCAAATCCGGGAATTGCAAGGCAAAGAGCTCGTCGTTCAGAATACCGGGGGATTGGCTTCGCACCACTCCATGGGGCCTTGAGCAGGAGCCAAGTGTTGGTTTTTTAGGCCCAGGGAATCACGGCTCCTTCGAGAGTCAACTCCCGATAGGTTCCCCGCATTCAACAGTTGTCGTTTTAGCATTTTAAATCGATTAATTAGGCAGAAAAGAATTTTATTCGTCATTGTCACATGTCTGCTCGTCGCAGTCTAGTTTGTGTGACGCCAGTAGTTGTTTCCATCCTCACTTTCCCAAAACGATCCCTCACGAAGGCGGTGGACCTAAACCAAAATTTTTCGTGACTCAGAAGACTCAACGCCGATTGTCTTTGCCAACAACAACGCTCTGGCCGCCTTCGAGTCGTTGACACTCACAAACAGTTTCAATACGCTCAGGATCCAAGCCTAAATCAGAGTACGGTAATCCATTTGCCTAGAGTGAACACGCACTATCCACGAAGAAAATGGTCAGATAAACGCAGTGCGCACCGTATTCACCGGAAGAGTAATGGGTTCCTGGCGCGATTTTCTTGAATCCGTGCGCTCCATCTGAAGAGAGAGGCTAGGCGAAGAACGCACGAAGAGCACACTAACCTTTTGGCTCTCCGTTGCGGAAGTTTTTCGAGTTCCACAGCACATCACCCTTACTCCAACCTCCAAAAGCGTAGATGTCGTGGTGGCTGCCGTTGGCAACATGAGTTACACTGTTTCCATGGTGAAACGGTGTAATGTAATTTGCTAGCAGTTTTCGCGCGTTTTATGGGTGCCGATTAGAGGCGGAAAGGGAGCATCTTGATTGATTGAGGCAATTAATTAAGCAATGAATGCGTCCCAAACGTGTTTCTGCAGCAAACGGAAAACAACATTGAGACGCAAACAGCAGATTTCGTAAGAATTGCGGTGTGGATTACGGTAGTCGCTCGGGCGCGTTATTTGGAAATCCCGAGGCGGCATGTTGCCATCTGACTGGGGATCATCTCTCTGTGAACTGTTTTGAACTCACAGAGCCTGTTTTAACCTGTCTGTGTCCAGAACTCAATTTGTCTTGCTTTTTTGAAGCTTTTCTTTATCTTTCTTATTTATTTTCTCTTTATCTTTCTTTCTCTTGAACTCTTTTGGTTCAGCTGCAAATAAACAGCTGGTCACTTTGCTGTGAGGAAGCTCGGAAAGCTTCAAAAATTCAGAATTTCAAGAGGTTCATCAAAAGCTTTAGTACGTTGCGGATGGAACGATTTTCAATGCTTTATTCCTGTTTTTAGCTCAACCGTTCAACACTCATTTCAAAGAAGCGCGTTTTCTTCAGCAGCGACTTCAACGAGAGCTGCTTCATCGACGGCTGCTCGCATCCTTTGGGCACGGAAATTTGGTATTTCTGGATGAAATTGGAAACAATGAGGAACAGCTCGGCCCTGGCAAGCCCCTCTCCAAGACATGATCGTTTGCCAATGCTGAATGGAATCACCTGCTTCTCGAGATTCTTGTTTTCAAAGTAGCGCTCGGGGTCAAACTGAAATTTTGGGTAAAAAATGAGTGAATCCAGTCATTCTCACCTGGTCAGGATTGACAAATTCGTTCTTTTCAGTCGCGATTACACTGAGTTGCGGCGTGGTGATCGTGCCAGCCGGTAGAATGAAGTCTCCAATCTGCGTTTCACACGTCGTTCTGTGAAGAAGGTTGAAATTGAGAAAGTTTCCACAGCGGAGAGATTCCTAAACTAAGGGTTAACGTAGTTCTCGACCGACTGAAAGCTACCGTAATCACAGCACACGTGTAGGGCATTTGGCTCTTGTCGGTGAGCTCAACCGAGCGATTTCCACGCGTAACATCGGCCATTTCCGCCCTCATTTTCTCTTGAACTTTGCGAGAATTGAGCAGAAAGATACAAGTCCACAGCAGCGCACTGATCGTGGTCTCTGTTCCGGCAACCCAGAGGTCGAGAAGGTTCGCGGCCAGGTGATTTTCGGTGAAATGTTCCGAATCTGCGCCGCGATCTCTCGTCTCTTCATTTCGATCAGGAACGCGTCGATGTAGTCGTCGCCCTCGTCATTCACATCGATGTTGTGGCGGCCTGAGGCGATGTCAGCTTGCCTGTCCTTGATTTGTCGCTTCATCATCGTGATAACCTCAATTTGAGGTCCCGCCACGACAGACCAGCGGTCCTTGAGAAACGGCAGCTTGTAGGTGTACTTGTTGAAGATGACCTGGTCGAGCGGAGTCGTGTTTTCCATCATAATGTCCAGATTGTGTTTCATCGAGACGAATTCGTGGTCTCCCTGAATCAGGGTCAGTTCCAGCGGTTGCGGTCTCTCCGCACTCACCTCCTCGTATCCGTAGCCGGCGAGGAGTTTGTTGATGATCGACCCGATGAGGAGGTTGAACATAGGAGCCGGATCCATGGTAATTCGTCCTCCGCTCTGGTCGATCTTCGCATCCAACGCCTCGAATCTGTGGAACATTTCTTCCAAAATGCGCGTTTGCATGATGTTCCGTCCGAGTCCGAAATTCCGCAGAGTGCGCAGAGCGAAGCGACGATGTTCCATCCAGCCAGGACCGTCGTGGAAGGTAATTCCCAGACCATCTGTAAACGCTAGGTTACCAAAGGAGGCTTCAAGCGCGCACCTCTCGGTTTCTCAAAAACGAAACTCGTCGGTCTTCCGACGTGCGCGGCCGCGTTCTTCACGTAGACCTCATTCGCTGTCTTGTAGTCACAAACGAGGACTACGGGCAGTGGCCCGAGCCAAACAGTGTAGACCGGTCCGTAGACGTCTTTCCACTCTCCCATCATGTCCACATTCGATTTTCCCTGCAGGCGGCCGACGAAGAATTGAAAGAAATTCCCGAGAAAGAGAAACGGCGTTGGACCTAAATTTGGGTTGCTAAGCTATTGGGCTTGAAATGGGCGATTACCAGGAGGGAGAGTCTTCCTTAGCCGCTGAGTAAAGTAGAAAAGGAGCCCGATGAGAGCGGCGGCAACGTACAACAACGAGAGCGTCATCTTCTGTTCTTTAGACGACTGATCGACGACTCTAATATATGTGTTTTTGTGTACACAGGATCAACAGCGCAGACACACGAAGGACGCACGATAGTGACATGACCAGACACAATGAGTGAAAGTGAAAAGTGCAGGAAGAAAACATGTTTTGATCTTAATGATCTTTGGTTGGCTGCCTCTTAATTCCCTCCAGGACTCGCTCGACTAGATCAGATTTAGACGAAAATCTAATTTTTCGCACTTTATCACTTTGCCAAATCGATGTTTTTTGAAAACTCTGCTAAACTCTGAACTCTGAAAGCTAAACTCTGCTTAGGCCTAGCTAATGGTGCAACTCTTGGAGCTTAGCATGCTTCGTAGGTCTAAGCTCAGCATGGGCTCAGCCTGGTTTCCTGCCTTACCAGGCTAGAACTTGCAGCTTCTCCGCCTTCTTGCCATTTATGTGTCTTCTTTACTTAACAATTATAATAGAAACAAGTTTTGGCCCCGACTCCCTATGTAAAGCGAATTTGATATATCCGCTTTATGCCCTAATCAACCCATAAGCACTAGCCACGCCCATTTCCGGAGATCTTTGACCTTCCTGACTTCTCAGTAACCCTTCGCCATCGTCACAGCACGTTCTGGTAACAACCACAACCTCTTAAAGAGTGACCAACAGTCAGTGACCAGCAATGACGTCATCTCATTTCAGTGTCCATCGATGGACGGACGATCCAGCGCACCCTGGAAGAAGAGTGACAGACCACTCAGCGGAACGCCATCGACAACCGGTTTCAACTCGCGCCGTCCGACTGTCTAACCCGAGAGACAACGCGCCAGAGAAAGAGTTGCGTCATCGTCGTTCGGCGGCGAACGATGAGTTTTGTGTACACCCTGGGAGTGCGGACCAAAAGTGCAGACACAAGACGGACGCACAATGGTGACATGACCACACACATGGAGTGTTGAACAAGCGATTATATCATCCGATTATCGCGCGTTTCACTAAGAAACCAGAAATTATCCCAAGATCAGAATATTTAGAGTCACCAAAGCTGAAAAATCAGGAAATAAAGTTTCATGTGCGTTCGTGTGCAAAGTCAACCAAAATTCCCGTAGACAATGTGATCAAATCACAATTGTTTCCAATCACCAAGGAAAACGTTTGATTGTTCATCTAACAATTCATTCCACTCGTCATCAGCCACGCGGACGAACAATTCTGGCCTTCTTAATTTTTCTAGCCTTGCAACTCGCACTCTCTTGACAGTAGGCTGGGAGAGTGAGAATCTTTTGAGTCCACTCTTGGTGCGCTAGCAAAATAAACTCAAAAAGGTGAAATAGAATTGTAGGCATCCAGGCATCCAGACATGGAATGTGGCTTCCTTGCTTCTTACAACACCAACAACGCAACCAAAACAATAAAATTCGCTCGTTTCACTCATCACGCTATGAGTCCGGACATTGTTGTGCCTCCGCCTGGCGACGCTGATCCTCCACCGAGTGGTCTCTGAACTGCTTCCAGATGCGAAATGCGACATCATCATTGACTACACATAAAGATTAATCCATTTGAAAAAAGCTACAGTATGCCTTACTCGCTGGGTGGACTCGGCGAATGATCGACATGAGGCCATTCCAGAGCGCTCTGTACATCTGGGAGTTCTGGGAGAGCTCCGGAGCGGTAATATCCCAGAGCGCCTCGTGTGCGCTAGCCATGCTGATGATCATGTTCGTCTGCGCCAGCGTGGCCACCGCGAAGTGAGAGGAAGGAGATGCTGCTCCTATGTTTTCCATGATTTCTGACCAAAATAGATTGAAAAACGTCTGAAATGCACGGGGGCTCAAAGCCTAGGTCTTTGAAGCAAATGAGACTCAACGATGTTGACGTTCCAAATGATAACGCCTCCACAATTGGTTGGCACGACTGCGTCTTGCGGCGAACAGAGTCAACTTAAAGAATCAGAGGCGGTCTTTGGAACGCGGGACACATTACCAACAATCAATCTCAACACAATCTAAATCGCAAAAAAAGGTTCGCAGAATGCCTTTGCAAACCCACACGATAAGTCTACAATGTAAAGAAAGAAAATTTGACTCCACTCGCTGGCAGAAAAAGCCAAAACGATAGAGAGCGAACGTGGAATAGTTGCGCGTGAGTCCTGATTTCCTAAAAAAAATCTTGTACGCTGCGCCGTCACATATGAGTTGAGGCGAACAGCGGCGTTTTTGTGCTTGTTTACGAGCACAAAACGAGCTCGTTGTCCGTGAACATTTGACCCCATTTCATAAAGGGCGTGTTCGTGCTGTGCACTGAGCACTTGGAGGAATTAAAGTGTTGTAACCGACGTTTTGAGGCTACGAGTGATTGCAATGGAACAGAAAACTGCATTTTTTCGAGACCTGACTTACTACTATTTCAAACAGCCAATGTCAGTCTGATAATAGCCTAACTAGAATGCAGGTCAGCCACAATTTGCCGTACAAACCTCTCTCTCTCGGTCAGCATGAATCAACGATTCCGATTTGCACCACCGCCGCTATTCCAAGTCAAACTCACTCGAAAATCAGGAATTTACATTGAGTCTAGTCGCGAAGAAGCTCATGCCATCAAAATCACGCGAAATGGTCAGAAGACAGTCAGATAACAAGTCCAGAACAGTCATTTTTGGACTACCTTCGCTGCTGTGATTATAGATAATCAGAAATTCAACGACAGCGCACAAAGCCGAGCAAGACTACGGTGGCCGAACTTCCGAGAGCTTTCTTGTTCAACAAGAAACCGAAATAGCCGTACCGAAGACCTAAATGACGCGAGCACCAAGAATCAGCACCCCAGAAGACGAAGAAAACGTTCACAAAAGCAAAATAAATCGGATACGTCACAGCCCTGTACTGTTGTTGAGGCTTTGGTTAACCACAGCCGAACAGTGCTTATTCTCTGCTCGCCAAAACAATAAACTCTGGCTTTCGCAACTAAACTCTAAGATTCCAAACATTACGATTTGTATCCGATTGTTCGCCGTTGGAGGCATAGTTTCTATTTCCCATCAAATTGTACACAGATACGGTAGCCAAGCAGAGCTATAATTTTGCAATTTTAGTCGTATTCTGCCCTTCACATGGATACGGTGGCATGGTAATCTAGCATAATATAAGATTTGTCCACTTTTAAAGGCTCGGAGTCCCAATGACACCACAAACAACCGCCACACAAGCGGCCGGTCAGTTGTGCTCGCACTCCAGACAGTGAAAACACCCCGAGACAACGACGAAACCAACATTCACCGTCTCGCATTCAACAAAAACTGTACTTTACTTTCATTTTACAATCACAACTTCTCGCTAAACTGAACAGAAATAGTAAACGTGCACACATAAATTTCTATCTTCATAATTTAATGCGTAAATACGGCCAAATTCCCTCCCCACATCGCCCCCTCCTCATCCATCATCCATCAATACTGTTCTCGTTGTTCTCGTCGGCTTCTTTCGCTTTTCTCTCTGCTTCCTCTGAATTTGGACGCGATTAAAGCTAATTTCTTCTTTCGAATTTACCCTTTGCAGCACGTTCCTTCCATTGCGCTTTGTTATCCTGCAGATAGCGGGTCCACGGGTTTGGAATGTCCAGTTTTCCACTGTAGTTCAGTGGGAGTCGCCTGATTGAAGTGGGAGATGCGGAGGAGTTCCTTCTAAATGCAGATTTAAATGACAATTTTAGCCCTTTTTGGTCTTGTTTTGAGAGTTATGGTGGTTTTGACACAAACACCCTGAACGCAGTGTGAGCGGTGTAAAGTTGAAAGTCGCTTTTAAACTACCCTACCGTACCCGTTAAAGCTAATAATCATTGATTTTCACTCTGCAAAATTCAAAAATGAATGTTTCTGTGATTTTTAGCTACCGTACCCATCTGGAAGAGGCGATAGAGCGTTGCTGGACGCGGTTCCGTCATTGACGCCATTGGATGGCGGGAAGAGGGAGTCAGTCGGAGGGAGGGAGACCAGCGGTTCGACCATTTTCGTCAGCAGCTCACTGCAGACGACCATCGTCGGCTCAACGATGAAGTCGATAAAGCCGATCTGCGACTCGGCAATGTGTACAGTGTGCCGGTCGCAGAGAGGCGAGTACGGTAGACCCATGGAAGCTTCAAGGTCTCCCTGTCGGAAGAACTCCTCCAGAACGCCTTCCGTCCACCGGTGATGCAGATCCCAGGGTTTGGCGGGATGGGAGATGTCGCACGCGTGAACGATCAGACACAGCGCTTTGTTTTTGTCGATTCTGAAAGGAGACGGTAGTTTAGAGAGGAGTTACACTACGGTAGTTGCGGTACTCACCCCTCTGGCAAAGAGAGCATATTCTTCATGGTTTTGATCTGCACAAAGTGAGTGGACATGTCGGTCGCGAGCACAATCTCGATGACCATGTTGCGGAGTTCCCTGAACGAGCGTTTTAGAGAAGCAGCGATGGTAAGCGTAGTCCTACCTGAATTCCTCTCTTGTCAACCGCTCAAAGATGTTCTTGTCGTCGTCTTTCATGAGCCGGAAACACGAGCTGACGTGGTGGTTTTCAAGAACACTACGATCGTTGTAGAGAAGAGCAAAGTGAGACCTGAACGGGCGTGGTTATAACGGAAAATGTTGGTTTGCGCAAAGCCATTGAGATTGAGAACGGCGACACTTACCCGGATTGAATGTGAAAGCTGTTTGTGTGTCCCGTATGTTCGTAATCGTGGATGAGCGCTCCGAACAAAACTGCCAACAACTCCAGATCGCTCAGGCTATTCTGAAATGACCGCGTTTGAAACTATTCATCATTAATTTGGTGATTTTCAGTCATCAATACTTGACCGGAAATGTATCGTCATTTACTAAATCATTAATTTCAAATTTTTAAATTTCATTTTATTAAAATAATAATTTTAAAAAAAAATTTTTTAAAAAATAAAAATTTTTTTAAAAAAATGTATTTTTTAAATTATTAAATTAAATATTAAATATTAAATATTAAATAATTAAATATTAAATATTAAATATTAAATTAAATTAAATATTATTAATTAATAAAAAATAAAATTAAAAAAAATATTCCAAAAGTTTTTTGTTTTGGTGATTTTCAGTCATCAATACTTGACCGGAAATGTATCGTCATTTACTAAATCATTAATTTCAAATTTTTAAATTTCATTTTATTAAAATAATAATTTTAAAAAAATTTTTTAAAAATAAAAAAATAAAAAATTTTTTTAAAAATGTATTTTTTAAATTATTAAATTAAATATTAAATATTAAATAATTAAATATTAAATATTAAATATTAAATATTAAATATTAAATTAAATTAAATATTATTAATTAATAAAAAATAAAATTAAAAAAAATATTCCAAAAGTTTTTTGTTTTGGTGATTTTCAGTCATCAATACTTGACCGGAAATGTATCGTCATTTACTAAATCATTAATTTCAAATTTTTAAATTTCATTTTATTAAAATAATAATTTTAAAAAAAATTTTTTAAAAAATAAAAAAATAAAAAATTTTTTAAAAATGTATTTTTTAAATTATTAAATTAAATATTAAATATTAAATAATTAAATATTAAATATTAAATATTAAATATTAAATATTAAATTAAATTAAATATTATTAATTAATAAAAAATAAAATTAAAAAAAATATTCCAAAAGTTTTTTGTTTTGGTGATTTTCAGTCATCAATACTTGACCGGAAATGTATCGTCATTTACTAAATCATTAATTTCAAATTTTTAAATTTCATTTTATTAAAATAATAATTTTAAAAAAAATTTTTTAAAAATAAAAAAATAAAATTTTTTTTAAAAATGTATTTTTAAATTATTAAATTAAATATTAAATATTAAATAATTAAATATTAAATATTAAATATTAAATATTAAATATTAAATATTAAATTAAATTAAATATTATTAATTAATAAAAAATAAAATTAAAAAAAATATTCCAAAAGTTTTTTGTTTTGGTTATTTTCAGTCATCAATACTTGACCTAAACTTGACCGGAAATGTATTTACTTTCATTACTTTACTTTCAATCATTAATTATTTCAAATTTTTAAATTTCAATTAAAAATTTTTTAAAAATAATAAACAAATTTTTTAATTAATTAGTTATTAAATTAAATTAAATATTTTAATAAAAATTAATTAATAAAAAATAAAATTAAAAAAAATTTCTGAAAGTTTTTTACTAAATTAGTTGAACGATGTATTTTGGTTTATGTTCACGTGTTCCTATCTCATCTTATCCCGTCTCATCTCAACTCACCGCTAATCCCGTCTGAGAGAGCATAAAGTGAGAAGACTGTGTGACGTCGGCCGCGTGGATTGTATTATGATAGGGATTATTGTGCTTACTGTAGCCTACTTCCAAGGCTAGCAGATAGTTCTCCAGAGTTTGATAGGGAATCTGCAAAGTGCGCAATTGTCAATCGAGCTGCTCAGCGAGCTGATTTGAACCTTGAATCTCTCCAAGAATCCATATCGATTGAACAACTCGAATCCGACGTATTTGAGGGCGTGACCGTCGGAAGATTCGTTCAGTTGGAACGAGTCGAATGCCCATTGATTGACGTTCTGAATTGCAGCGATTTTGGGCTATTTTAGGGGCTGTTGTGCACTCTATACTACCTTCATTAAAGCCGAAATTTCGGGCGGAATGGGTGCGAGGACCGTTTGCGTCTTGCGGAACATCTTGTCGAAGAAGATTCCGGTGCGAATCGCGTTGGCGACCGATTTGAATTTTGGTTTTTCTCGCTTTGTCGCCACATTTTGGCGCGTAAACGTCGCCGCCAACCACTCGCGCACTTCGTCCGGCACGGTCTCCGGTGTAACTTCCGCTAGGTCGTCGTCTTCATCGCAGATCCGCCTGAATTTTGGGTCAACGATCAGGCTACCGTAATCCACGATTACCTCGTCTCGTCCATATAGGCCGTTTCCAGCACAAGCGCCGCATATTCAATGTTGCGTTTGAGGTCTTCGAGTGGAAGCTGACCGCTGTTCAGTTGGTGGAGGATGTAGCGAAGCCTAAACATGGCGAAATGAGCAGCGGAGTGACGCCGGCGAGGCCTTTTCAGGGCTGTCAACGTCACTTTGATGGACATATTTATGGCGTTTGTGACACATTTTGACGGAAATTTAATGGAGGCGAGTTGAATTGAGTTGGGCGGCTTCAATTGAACGCAAACAACAGAATCTAGCGTACCGATCAGCCTGACGCCTACACACCAAATCCTTGAATTCGGTCCTTGTGTCGGACATTCTGTCGCGGTCACAGAGAGCAACGAAAACGAGAAGGAAAGAGAGTCGGGAACACCGGGGATTGGAGGCAATTTTGGGTTTAGTGGACAACAAATTGGTTTGTTTTTGAGAAAAACTGGATAGATTTGGAGCGATTCCGCGCGTCTAATTTTGGACTTTGACGGGAGGGCAATTTGATTTTACGATGCGGGCAAACGTGGCGGCTGATCGTTTTGGCCCAAACTGCTAGAGGGATGGCTTGTTCGCAGTTGGGCATTGGACGCATCCAACTTGACCGTTTTTTGCAGACGATTCCCGATTAGCTTTTGTCAGCTCGATTACAGTGAGCGTGCGCGTTCCATAAGGCGGTGGACTCTTGTCTAGACAGTTCAAAATTCAAAAACCATGATCAAATTCAGAATCATCAAAAAAAAAAAGATCATCGTCGTGAAAAATGGTTCGTATAAGCGTTCAAGTTGTGTCTAATCTTATTCCCTCCTGTCTAGACACGCTGTGATTTGTACATGACCGTTTTCGCAGACGATTCCCTATTAACTTTGGTCAACGCGCAGCGTATAAGCTCGATCGCAGTGAGCGTTCCACAAGGCGTGAACGGGTGATGTAAACTCTTGTCTAGACACTTTAAATTCAAAAACATTAAAAAGTGAGAATATTGTCGCGTCCATGTCTCGTTGCGCCACGAAGCGATTGTTAAAGTAAAGTAGTACTTCCGTCCCTCCTGTCGCTGTCCTGGCACGCTGTGAATTATAAAGCGCAACAACAAAGCGTTTGTGTTATTAATTCTAATAACTATAAACTCTAATTCTATTAACACTTTTCTAATCGAATTCGAGTAAATGTAGAACAGATAGATCGTGAGAATCGATGCGTGTAAGCTTTAGAGTTGATGTAATTCAGACATGCGCCTAGCGAGCATATGTACATATGGTTCAGCTTCTCGGTCTCACTCACTCGCTTGCTCACTCTACTCTTAAATATTTTGTTCGTTTGAATTTTGTTTTTTTGGTCGTTTTAAATTATGTATCGTGCTCATCAGAATTAAAAATTAAATTAAATTAAATAAAAATTAAAAAAAGATTATTTTGTGAAATAACATTTGTTGACAACACTGCTGCTAGAGCGGAATTTGCTTATAGTGATATGTAAATCGCGCATATCGTCATATATCGGTACGTGTCAACTTAGCGCCGCCAACTTGGCGACGCCGACTTGGCGCCAGGTTAACTTGGTGCCAGCACAGCGTTGAATTCGCATTGCTCGAATTTTTTTTAAAACATTTTAACCACTTTAATTTCTTAACGTTCGTTGGTTGGTTCAGCGCTCGAAGCAATTTTTTGTCTGCTTCTAGACGTATAAAAATAACAATGAGAGGATAGACAACGAAAGCCTAACCAAATATGGCTATTTCCAAAGATCCAAAAATGTACAAGCGCTAATTTGCTTAATTGAATGTTAATCCTTTTCAATGCTCCAACCCCAGCAGTCAATTCCAATTCCTCAATCGTTCGTGTCATTTTCGTTTCCTTCATAATGGAAATAAATATTTCAAAGAAATCGTGACCTTTTAAACACAGATCATCACGTTCTCGCACTAAATCCACAAAGTCATACGTCATAGGGCAATCCAAAAAGAGCCAATTTAAAACGAAGAAACTCTCCTACGTCAACATGGTCTCTGTATTTACCAAGAAGAATAGACAAATGCAAAAGGTCAGCCCTTCGTAAAGACTCACCGACACGCGTGCTTCCTTAACACAAGTTGGTAGAAACCGTACGTATCGCCCATAATTAGCATTCTGTCTCAGAAGCGAGAGGCGCGCGAGAGGTCGTCAGCTGTCGGAGGTGCAAATTCCGTGTGTGAAATGCAGCCGTGGAGATGAGAGGAGAGGACGCCCTAGGAGAGCGGAGCGGAAGAGGCCGCGCTGCGTCAAGCGACGACACCAATATCCGCTTAGAAGCGATTCATTTAGAGAGGAGCACCTCCAGGCGTGGTCCAATCACCACACCATCCCACAGGGGCTCGTGCGCTCCGTCACCTGGACTCGTCCGCGACGGCAGCACGCGTTCACTCTAAAAAATTTGCGCTCTACGCATAGGGGACGCGCTGGGAGGATGACTCGAGGATGGCGACGTCATCGCGAAGACGACGCGTCCGCAGAACATCGGCGCGGCAGCGGCGGTTGCCACGGCAACGCAGGGCAATCAAAACAAGCGTCTTGGGAGGAAACCGCCGCGTCAGCACATACGCATGCATGCATAACCAGCACCACACACACAAGCGTCTCAGTCCTGAGAGCGAAGAGGACACGTTTCCGGTGGCATAATTGGAGCGCCTACGGGAAATGCGACAGCGCGCGCTAGAAGGAGCGAATGCTCTAAGTAGCCCGCGCGGAGGTTATTTTGAGCCGCGGGAAGCGTTGTCCTACTGTAAGGTTAGCGCAGATGAGATTAGGCGTTGGATTACGTGGCCGATGTTGACGCGGGTTTGACGTCATTTTCAGGTGAGAAAACGTAAAGTTTGAACGATGTAGTGGTGCTTCGGAGGAAGCTGAACAAACAAACAACTCGTTTGATTCTCGAACCCATCCTCTGAGAGAACTAGAAAACGGCAGATTTAAAGAAATTGCACTGAAACCACTAATTCGACTGATTATTTCAGCAGATGGAAATGAGATTTCGCCTGCGGGCGATTTGCATCAAAAGAGACGGCGGAATTTTTGTCGGAAGTGATCCATGAAAACGGTCTAATTTTTTTCTTTTCTGGCTATTTTCGGTCGGCCAATAATGCTTAAAAACTATAGGTTAGACAGCAGAAAATACCGAAGCAGGTCAACTTGGCGCGGTCGACTTGGCGCGGTCGACTTGGCGCGGTCGACTTGGCGCCGGACAACTTGGCGCCGAGCAATCTTAGGGCTTCGTACTTCGGCAGACTTCGTACTAAGTGCAGGCTTAGGCCTAGGAGCTGCCGCGGTGTTTGGTGAATTTTGAACTCGCTGCGAGCCCAAAATTTACAAGGCTTCGTTGTTTGGCTTTTTTTGTTAGGGATTGTTCGGCGCCAAGTCGTCCAGCGCCAAGTCGGCGGCACCAAGTTGACCTTGTGAATGCGTAATTCAGCGCCTAGTCGTCCGACGGCAAGTTGTCCTGGCGCCAAGTTGACACGTACCGGAAAATACAGACTCCAATTTTGTATTTGTTAATTTTGTAAATTTTCAAAGAATTTAAAATTTACTCAAAGACCGCTGTGCCTAGATGCCAATTGCAAGCTCCACCCACTGCTAAACGCCTCTAGCGGTGGGTGGAACTTATGATTATCAGATATCGGATGGCAAGCGCACTTGCGAGAAGCCTGTGTCATCGCCTCCGTCATCCGGAAAAAAGCTTCCGCCAAATCACCATCTCTTTTCCGGTTTACACCGTTCGTCTCTATTCCTCGGAGTGTCTCACATGCGTATGCAATTTGATTTGACTTCCAATGAGAGAATAGTGGAATCAAAGAGACGAAAATACGATGAAATTGGTGTGTTGCTAAATGGCGTCACTGCCGAGAATTGGAAGAAAGACGAGAGAAACGAAATTGGTGCTGTTTTGGTGTCAGTTACAAGTACAAACAAAACGCTCCAGTTGTGACATTTACATGTACAGGCAAAATAGCGCGCAAATCCAAACCAAAACGATCAATTTTAACAATTTGCACGAGACAGAAGGTTCTAATAGGTCCACTAGCACAACATACCTAGTCTTCAGTGCGTTGTGGATTGTCACAAAAACCATTTTTCGCTTTTCACAGTCGACGAATCGGTCAATACTCCAGGCGATTGATTTGGAAGTAACGCTTCCATCGACTGATCGATCGCGGCTGTTTTGACTATATGCCTCATGTGCATTGTTATGGTAATTCTGCACCACATGGCTGCACTACTCAGCGCCCTTTAGAGCGGTGATTTCAGGCCTACCAGGAGATGATGTGAAGAAATCGGTTGTTTTCTTTCAAACTTCACTCTATGAATAAAGCTCGTCTAACAATTCTGACGTTCGCGCCCTATTTCTAGTTCTAGCGTTCGAGAAACTCTGCGAATCACGCTGGAATTTGTTTTTTGTTGTTTACTTTGAATGATGATTTAACCATCCGATGACATCGTTTGCATAGCTAAGGCAGATATGCACAAACGTGAGCGTCTGGTGTGTGTGTGTTGCGTGAAAATACGAAGGCTAGACGCGTGACGCGCATTGCAACGGAAATGACAGAGACAGCAACGAAGCGAGGAATGATTTTTAAAGAAGGCGACAAATGGGAAAACAGTGTTAGGGGCTATTTTTTTCCATGTGCCGCTTTGTGGGCGAGCATTTGGCTTTTATCGTCCACTCACCGATCATCTATTGATTTGTCCTGTTAGGTGCAGTCAAAATTCAGCCGATTCACTCACAATGAAGGTTTTTTTGCTCCTTTGTGTTTGAGGTCCGGAGCCTCTGAGCCTGGTCCAGAAAATGCTTGAAAAATCTCCCTGCAACGGGAAGCTAAACGTTGAAAACAACGTTCAAGAATCCTTCGCACATACAATGAAGGTGAAGCTATTTGGCGCGCTTACCCACTGCACTTTACGCACAATTAGGTTTTACGTCGTAGATGATAGAACCTACAGTAGAAACTACTTATTGATTGCTAGGCGAGCGCTGTTTCACTTCACGGACAGGCTCATCTGAGACTCGATGTTCTCATAGGGGGAACATGAGCGGCAAAGTTGGATTTACTAAACTTTTTGTAAGAGGTCAATTGAAAAGTTGGATCTCGCGACGGTCTAATTAGTCTGATTTGAGTCTCCAGGATTATCAAATGTACTCGATTGGTTTTGTTCTCACCAAACCTTGGTAGTTTGCGATATTGCAATCCGACATGAAATCTGCGGCCATTTAGCTCAAAGCGATGGCTTAAACGAAAGGCATTGGAGCTGGGGAAGATCTCTACTTGACCAGAATTTGCTCAAAAGGACTGAGAAATGCAAGAAAAGCATAAAAACTGAAAAACAACCAGTAGATATGTATTGACATCTCAGGAAGATCGTTTGGTTCCTGAGGTGGCGAGGGTCGCCGCTCTTTGATTACCGTTTAAGAGAAAAGTGAGTTTTCACAAATTTTCAAACGAGAAAACGAGTCTTAACAGTTTAGTTCTATAAGCTTTTAGTCTCAGAATGAAGTCACCAATTGTAGGCCAACCACTCGAATGATACCTAATACGTTAACGCCTGATGCAATCGCTCGTCATCAAGTTCATAACTACATTCTCGTTTTCCGTGTTTTTCACGATTTTTAACGTAAACATTATGTTCACTTCCTTTATCCAATTTTGAGGAAAATTGAAGAACGGCGCTTTATGGCCGTCCTTCCTTCTAGGAACAATGGCCACTTTTCTCGTTTCTCCCTCGTTTTTTGACATTTTCTATTATCTTGACTGTTTTCGGAAGTGACGCCGATCCGCCGCGTCAACAATTTCACATAAAGATTCAATTTTTTTACTGATTCTGGACCCTTGAGACCTTCTTTAGATCCTTGAGAGCTTCCACGCCCTCAACGTCTCGTCACCGCCGCAATCTGATAACGCAAATCGCGTCTGTTATGTTTACAATGTTTAGAAACGTTCTCTCCCGGCCGAGAGCGTGCGAACGAGCGGAAACCTCTCTCCACCATCGATCACAGTCACTCGAGAGAGCGCACTCCCCAGAGGATCGTTCATCAGCAGCGGCAGCCGTGATCTGGCCGCTGCCGCTGCCGTGTTCCCGTGTGGTGATGAATAATTCAATTTTGAGCAAAGCGTCGCGTGTGGTCCACTTGCCTGGACTTTAGATCGTAGAGGAGCTCAAAGTTGGTGATGAACGGCTTGTAGTTGAGCGAATTGGCGCGATTCATAATCGGACAGAAGCTGTTGATGCTGCTCCCGCGCATGATGCCTCGCCTCGTGCGCGGAGAAATTGCCGAAAGCACGCAATCTGACATGGCGGTAAATGAGGGGACAAAAGTGGCGATTTTCGGCGGAGATTCGGCGGGAAGAACGGCAACGGCGACGGGATGAGAGGAACATGTGAAGGACGTAAGGAAGGGGAGGCGCGAGCGGAAAAACACACGAAGAGCGATCGAAGTAGCACGCTTTGAGGTGCTGTGCTGGTGGGCTAATGCATAATGCCTGAAGGGAAGGCGGATGAATGTCAGCGAGGGTCGGTGGTCGGTCGGCTGTTCGCTGCTCTGCGAGGAGGAGAGGGCCTACGGGGCCAAATTGCTGCTTGCTTGTTTCGCGATTTGCATGGAAAAGCACGGCGACGATGTTGTTGACGCGAGTTGGGAGAGTCTTGAAACGATGCTTTGGAATGCAACTTGAACGCTAATTTTTTGTTCAAATCTCAAAAAGGGAGCGAAAGCAACGAGAATTCAGGTGTTTGGAACCGTGGATTTGGGTTGAAATCTCAAGAAAGACAACAAACTAAATTTGAAGTAAAATTCTCAAAAATATCGTTACAGAAAGAGCATTATGAGATCATCGCTAAGGATCAGTGATTGCTGCAATTGGATCTTTTTAAGAATCACGTCCAACACGTCCATTAACGAAAGTCTAGTATTCTTTTACTAAATTAGACAAAAATAACCAATTGTCAAATTACAGTTAGCCGAGCTTAAAAGCGTTTGATTTCATGAGACAAGCTTGATCAACAGGATCTAACCAAAAGCAACCAGGCCTTGAATTGTGACATAATTAAAAATCACGATTTGGATTTGTTACTCGACCACAACGTCTCAGTTCAGTGTTTCCATGGCTGTTTGAAGGATGAAAGCCAAACACAGATTTCACCAGGATCAAATCAAATTTGAGTGATCTAGAACTAACCGAAAACAGTCACGTAATAGGCGTTCTAGAGCGATGCTAGGTAACAGTAATCCTCAGTAAAACCGATCTTGATTTTTAGAGGGTGCAACTGTGGCTGACAAGTTGACTGCGCGTCAAAATTAGCAAGAAAATCGCTACAAAACCTCAAAATTTCACTTTTACAACCCGCATCCACGTCACCAAAGTCCAAAGCATTCGTTTCAAAACGACTCAGCATCGTTCATCGCGGAAAACAAAAGCCCAACACCACCTCACAACTACTGACAATCGACAATTCCGTCGGCGGTGAATGACCGCGCGAGCGCCGTCTTGAAGCGTTGAAAGCTGCCGTGCGTCTCGTGGGAATTCCGTCCGCAGTCACAAAGTGTAATTGCCTTTTGGCCGAATTAGTATGTATATAAATTGCGCGCAGAGTGGCGGACGCTTTGTTGCCGCGCTAGGAGAGGACGAACACAAATATCCGACGGACTAAAGTGCTGACAGAAGTGGACGGAAACAGTGGATGTCGACGTGGTTCTGTCACAGTTTGGCTGTTGAATTCGGGGAAAACAAGGGATTTGGAGGTACGGTAATAGAAGTTGATAACAACACGTGACTTATTGGGCTTTTTCGCGTGTTTCTGAGCTTTTTGTGACCCTAAGGAGACCACGGAACACCTCGCACTGTTCGGTTTTTATATCAATCCATGTAGATAATTTGCAGATAATTTCCGTTCATTTTGCAGCGGTTTGCGCAGAGATCGCTGCTATCTTGCACGTGATGAGCAGCAGACTTCAGAAATTCCAAAAAAGTGGTCAGCCGTTCTGAATTGTTGTCGTTTTCACAGCTGCTGAGACTCAACGACGCCGGTTGTTTGTATTAACAAATCAAAGTCGCAAAAAAGCTCCAAAGATTGATTTTCCAGGATAAAAAATGCGCATTGCAGCACGCGAACGCGGAGTTCTATCGTTCCGGGACCTCCGGATCGGCCAACGACCATTTTCCGGTGCCTGCAAAGCTTGCAAACCGCCCAACTTTATGTCTTCCCCTTTCCAGTACGCAAAGCTTTCCGTTTCATCGGACTTTGGCTTGGCTATTCGTGGTTATTCCCTTCAGGACCTCTTGTTAGTCAGAGCACAATTGAAACAATACGTGTGTTTCAATAACCCACTGAACACCAACGACCACCAACGACGACTCACACTTTGCCGCTAATCATTCGTGTTTCAGAATTCCGCTCCCTTTCGCTCCCATCCTTTCCATACTAATACCGCAAACCTCATCATCGCTGCGCTCCAATTTCGATGCCCATACGCATCCGTTGGCTCAATTGTGCGCCGACAACGATAGTCAGTGAATGCGCGTCTGATGAGCGCGCAAAACACACGCTGAACGCGCAAGAATTCTTTGCCCTTTGGCCTCTCGCTCGCTAGCGCGCGACATTCGACTGATTTGCCGCTCTCGAAGCGACAATGTGACAAATTGCATTTATCAAGAACCAATTGGTCGCTCGTCGTTCGCGTGCGCGGAGACGCGAGAACCAAGCGAGAAGCTCTTTGTTCTTCTTCAAGTCGCTCGTTGTGGGAATCGATCGCAAAACTGCACATTCGATGTAACATGATACGATCACCTGCTCGCCGCCTTCGTGAGCCTCCGAAAGAAGATCAATGTTGTTTCTATCAGGCGAAAACCTCAAAAATCAAGTAAATATTTGCGTTCGGAGATCTCTTCGAGTTGAAGCAAACAACTATTATGTCTGTCGCAACATGCGTCGATGGTGTCAGTTACAGGCGGGATGGAGGGATGGATGGATGGATGGACAGCTCAGCTTTACGCTCTTGTTAGCTTAGCAGAGATCAGTCAGCTCGTGGGGAAAGCGATGAGCTGACAACTAGTGCAAGTTGAGTACGAGCAAACTGAGAGAAACAGGGCTAATTGCAGAAATGGAGGGTTGATTTTGACTGGTGTACTGTAGCCGCAAAGAGCGCGCAGTCTAGAAAGCATCAGCTACGGCGCATCAGCGTAGCGGACGCGTTTTTCATACATGTAGATGATTGATAATAGAGATTCGGGTATTTCCGAAGGATTCAGGTGAGCCAAAGCTTGCGATTTGACACAAAAATCGTCTATTATCCGTAGATTCGAAAATTCAAAAAATGGCCTAACTTTCCCCCTAGTAAACGAGTTCTTAATCGGATAGAACACGTGACTTGCAAAGAACTGAACGAGACGTCGCACGCCTATAATGTTACGTTCACGTTCATCAATAACACATGACCCCATTTTTCGAGTGTTTGTTTGATTTTTGATGCCAACTCTTTCACCCTCAACTTCCCGAGATCAAACATTCATGATTTCGCATGGATATGGCGTTTCTCAGCTCACTTAACGCCCAGTCTTTACAATATGTGACCGATAGCGCGCCCAAACTTGATTCTGAAGATGCTTTCTAATTCTGACAAGAGTACTGTAGCCAAGGGGGCTGTAGCTGCATGACTCATGAACTGAGCTCAGCAGAACTTAGTCTATTATCTAGTCTTTAAGAGAATGAACGTTGTGAAAAGGTGACGTGAAGCCTGAATTTGAGTTTTGACGTCAGAACCTAATTCGGGCACCGTTCAAACGTCTTTAAACTGCGGACTGTAGCCTCTCAGGTTAGAATTTTCATCTTTTCCAAAGCTCTTTTCAGCTTTGCATAGAGGCAAAACACAAACACGGCGAGCGAATGCCGCTTCCGTACTCATCTGATGTCAACCGCAAAAAACAATCCAATTAATTCTAATTTTAACCTAAAATGACTCACTTTTTGATGCTCTCCATGGCAGCTTCCTCCTTTGCATTCTCCTTGTCGTCAACATGCGAGCCCGTAGAGGAGCCCGGCCGGTCCAACGCAGCCTGCGACGGTTGCAGCTCTGTGGTCGACTTCTTGTACAGGGTGACAGGCCGTGGCCGCCGACTGTCAACTGAAATGATCACATTGTCGTTCTCGTTGTCGGAGGTCGACGGAAAGTCGGGCCGATGCGCAAGCTGCGCCGCTGATGGTGGCGCGGCCGCCGCTGCCGCCGCTCTATGGAGACGGTGGTGATGGTCCTGCGACTGACTACGGTGCGTGTGGAAGATTTGCTGCTTCGCTCGACTGAGCTGACCGGTGAGGAAGGGAAGCAGATTGGCAGCTGTGGAGGTGGTAATTTTGAAAGTTGGCTTAAATGCAGAATCAGTTGATTGTGGGTCTCGCAGCGGCATCAGCAAAATTCACACGTAAGGAACGAGAAAATGGCTTCAAAGTAGAGGTCAGCAATAACAAAAAGCACCATATATCCGCCAAGATAATCGTGTGTTTACTTAAAGGGCACAGAACCGCTAATTCGCTCTTGTTATTTTCAATTTTCAAACTGCCGCCGCTAATGTCCTAGTTCTAGTGTCCTAGGAACGTCTTGATTTCAAAAATTCCGAGTTCAATTCAAGCGGAAGACAAAACAGACTCCAAAACATGACCTTCTTCCATTGAATGCCTCATGTAGAACGTCAAGCGCGTCAAGTAACACAATAACAAGCTTCAAACATTCAAAAGCTGAACTTTGTGAGATTTAAAAATTCATAAAATGCTCCAGCAATGGACTTGGAGTCTTAAAATAGGGTCTTGATGGAGCGGCTACCGTATCTACCGTTACTACCGTCAGTCACCTCAACATTTATCGGGGTTTACATGACATCTCTTCTGTTGACAAAACAAGATCCGACCAACGCGTGATCGCTGCCTCCAACAAGCCACCCGCAATCAATCACCCATCCTCGCTCAGCTTCCACCTCCAAAATCGTCCTCAAAACACGGTCGACCGACTGGCGGCGATCAAAAAGTGCGAGCGGAGAAGCAAACTTCTCCGGTCGGCGTCATCTCGGCCGCCGCCGCCGCCAAGAGAACAAAGTTTGCGTTTCGGTGGTCGCGGAGCAAAGCATCGTCGTCGCCATCTGGCCCCGCCCTGGTTTTTTGAAAAGACAAGCATCGAAGAAGCGCATCACTCGCTGCTTGACGCGACGACGGCGTTCCGCCAGCAACGACGTCGCCGTGCTCACCGCCGCCGCTGCCGCCGCGACTTGAAGAGGAGCACAATTTATTGTTTTTTGGATGCGTTGCTGCTGATCCTATGAGCATAAGCAGCATGTGTATGTGTGTGGCCTACGCCTGAAGAACACACACAATGAGAATGGAGAGGACAAGCAGCGCTTTGCGCATAATTTTCCGGCTATTGAGAAATCCTCCGTCACTGCGTCCCCGTCGTCCCCTCGTCCTCGTCAGGCTCTATTTTGTAAACGAAATGAAAACATCGCAAATTGGGGCAAATTACTGCCAATCTGCTGCTGCTGCTCATCGTCGTTATCGTTGTGTGTGTGTGTGTGGGAGCTTGCCGCTCACTTTATGACTCTATTAAGTTAGCCTCAATCGCAGCCGCATCAGCATCAGGCTGCCTAGCTGCTCGCTCTTGGGCGAGCGCGATGCGCTGTTCGAGAGTGAGTGGCTAAATAAATAAATAAATCTTTAAGTGTTTTGGGGAGATTTGGGGACGAGTTGGACACTGAATGGAGGCGACGGAGAGGAGCGGCCGCCCACTAGCGGCGGAGTACAAATTAGCGCAGGTGGGGTGAAGAGGAGGATGCGCGCGAGGTAGGAGGCGAAGAGCGAAAACAAAGCATTTACAGCTCATAATGAGCAGATTGGTCAGTTCGTCGACTTGGCTGAGACTGTGGACCCAATGACAGAAAACCAAATGGTCAAATGACATACAACTAATTCACAAAGTTGGAAAGAAAATATAAGCAAAATCATCTCAAATTAACGCTTTCTTATGTAGTTTAGGCTTTTCATCAAGCTCAACTAAGCCCTAGCTTGTGATGTCATGTTTTGATTTTGAGTTGCCAGGCTGCATAGGAGGAAGGTCTAAAACGTAATTGTTTTTTTTACAATTACGGAGTCTATTATGTCTTTTGGTGTGTGTCACCCTGAAAACAGGTTCACAATCATCTAGTTTACCCATCAATTCCAATATCAAGATCATTTTAGAACATACAGTCAGCCAAATTCAGTGCAACGCGTCCAGAAATGTGCGTTTTTGTGACAATTTTCCTTTTTTTTTAATCCGAACCAGCTATGAGTGAGCGTTTCTGCAATTACTGAAGCCTTTCCAGTAACTGAACAAATCTCGCTGAAACACTTCGTCTCTCAGCAGCGCAATCTCCCAAATCCTTCAAAATACGCGCGCTCTTTGAGGACAAAATGTGCACCGAGGCGTAAGAGAACGAAGATAAATGAACTTTTAAGACGAGCGTCGCGCTGCATCAGACGAGGAACGAACGAGGAATAAAGGCTCTGTTCTCTGAGCCTCCTCTGAGCGCAAGAAGCAAAGAAGAATACTGATCGATGCGCGCGCAGCTTGTCAGTTGTGGCAGATAATGAAATTCATCGAAATTCAGCGTTCGATTCAGGCTTGAAATGATGATTTGAAGCGCCTCAAAATAGTCAACAAAGACGGCGACAATTAAAGTGACTTTGGAGATAATGAGTCACGCGCGCGGCGCGCATCCGCAGCGAGAGAAGAAGAAGAGGAAGAACAGTAATTTTCGGATTAGACCGATTTGCGCCCGCAGCGAAGAAGACCAGCTGCGCTGGCAGTTGGCATTATGGCAAATGCGACGAGTATTTTGAGGAAGAAGAGGAGAGGGGGTAGACGCGCATAAACAAAGCATCCTAGTGCGAAAAACGTGTTCGAAAGAATCTTAGAGCGGTTGAAAAACGAACTGTGGTCTTGAAAAGAGTTAACAAGCTATCAGAGGATGAGAACTAAGCTATCTGAAGACGGTTAGCAGCCGAAATCAGCTTAACGCATGCGAAAGGGAATGAATAGCGATCTCTGGTGGTCTGCGAGACTAGACTTCGAGTGCGAATATTCATTCAAAGGTGGAGATTCTTATTCGTTGAATAATTAAAATAAACCCGAGTACAGAGTGTCGCGACAAAAACAAGTTGTTATTCGTGTTCTACGCAACCGACTACGCGGAAGATTTGAAAGAGAAACGCCGAAAGCTGATACAAAGCAGATGATTTTTGGCTTTGCAATCTCAGGGTAGGTGACACCTCAGGGACTCAGGAATCTCCGTGTACTTGACAACTCGCTACTGAATAAGTCAACTCTCTGCCGCCAAGGAAATTCTAAAGAACAGGCTACGAGGAGAACGCTTGACGAGTAGATTAAAGGATTATGCACCAGATCAACACGTGAATCTAGCTTCAAATCTCGCTCAAAACGCCAAGTGGAGCAAATAAAAGCGCAGCGCTATTAGAACGCAACTCCCGCGGTGCACAATGCGATAAAGCCTCGTATGCCAATAACTGGACCTAGGTTTAATTGTAAGCCTGAGGCAGTTTCGACTGAGCCAATTAGCCTGAATGTAGTCAAAGCTTTGTCACATGCCTGACGGAACCTGTCCATCCAGTAACTCAGTTAAGCCAATTACAGTATGACAAGTCCGATGTGAAGCCCATTTTTTGTGTACAAATTTTGTGAGCTTAAAGTTTGTTTTCAGGTTTGAGTTCAGCACAAAAAGGCATCTTAGAACTGACATCATACTGGCAGTTCCCAGGATTTACAATAGATTTACAATAAGGTCATCGAGTCGAGTCACCAGATTCCACGATTACAAACTACAAGAAGCTAAAACTACAAATTCCAAGGCTTTCATTGTGCTCAATTGCTCGTGTTTTATAGCGTAAGAGTATACTTGACACACGTGTTCACCGCTCCATCAAACTCATCTTGTAGGCGCAGCTTGTCGGCGCGACCATCAACGCAACTACAACCATATGGACTTACCATCGACGATGAACGATTGATCGCCGCATTTCAGTTGAAAGCGCTTCTGATGCTCCGACTTGGACGAATCTAAAGCAATCGGCTTAGTGATCAAGTCGAACATCTCCGCCCTCAATCAATAAACTGACTTTGAACCAACTGTGCCACAATCATGATATTGTGAGCGCACGTCGAACGCGCACCTTTAGAGTTAGGACGCTTTCAACGACACCAAATAGAACGATCCAAAAACGTTGTTAATCCATGAGACCTTATGAATGGGTGTTGATGTTTCTAGAAACAAAGCTCGAAACGCAGATTGTTGTGCCTGACTGAGTGGAGCGTTTTGATGTCGGAATTTGGTTGTTGCGGGCATTGAAATTTAAAAAAAAACCCGCGGCGGCGGGATTACGAGAGTTTGGTAATGCGATTAGCGATTTAATGGATGAATGACCGAGCAAAAAATGGGGAAAATTGATAAAGGGAGACCGTCAGAACTGGTCTCAGATTGAATGGACGTTTAGGATCAAGGAAGCGACGACTATGAGCAAAGTAAAGTGCACCAGGTGGTGTTGACGACTGAACATTAAAGTGCGTCTTTGATGTCGGTTTTTGCGTGATTCTAAGCGCTCAGCGCTTCTCCCAGGCCCCAAAATCGCCAAGATTCGGTTTATTCTTGTGAAATTGAGCAAACACAAAGCGCTCTCATGTTATGCCCTCCGGTTGAAGTTTAGTTTTAGAAGAGGGACGACAGTGAGACAAGATATCGTTTTAGGTGCTATTGACATCGATGTAGTTAACGGTGTCATCTGAGCGTTGACTACTGCGCTGGGCTCTTTTTTCTGGCTAATTTCGGCCGTTTCGTGTTATTCAGATGGCATTAGCGTTCCTCGCAACATCGAATTGGTCGGAAACAACCCAGAAAACAGAGAATATGGCCGTCTGGCTGAGAGAAGCACAGAAATCGCGTTTGCCCCAAAATATCCAAGTCGAAGTTGACCGTAAAATCACGAATTTGATCGATTCTCGACTAAACAGCCACAATTCTTTGTTTTCATATCTATTCTGGACGATGTTACGAGGATTCAGAATGATTCAGAAAGGAAGACAAATTTCAGTGAAATTCTGTCCTGCTTGAGCAACTGACCAAGCACACAGGATTCTCTGCAGTGAAAGCGTCAACTTTTGTCACTTTAATCACATTTTTGCACCAAAGCGCTCGATCGAATGCAACAACTGCATCAAACTGCTCCTACCAGATATCACACGACAGCGCATCGGCCGCCAGCGAGTGGTTTGAGCGTGGAATTCGTTGATCGTGAATATCAACGTCAACATAGACGACGAAGGCGAGAAGCAACAAACGTGGAAAACATGCGGGTGAGGAGAAACAAATAAACGCAAATGACAACCGCCGATTTTCATAGCGCTGTTTTGAGGCTTCGCGTCGGTGACTCTGAATTAGCTCGTTTAGGGAAAACACAGGGAGAGGACGTTTCAGGAAGGAAAACAATCAATTCGGCGGCGGCCATTGTGGATGGACACAATGGCGAAGACGGGAGAAGAATGGAGAGTAACAACTAGTGGAATGTGTCACTGCAGTTTTGTCATCGGAGCTGGGATTTGGCGGATTTGGGAAATCGCTGGAATTTTGTTTGTGGGTTGGGTCGATTCGAAAAATTCAAACAACAAAAAAATTCTACTCCGACTCTGGCTATAGTGTTTTGATTTTGATGTTTGTCTGGTTAATAAGAACTTGAAGATCATAGTAATCTGCATATGGTAGTATTTGGATTGAAATCAAATTTTACTCAAATTTTTTCATTAAAAAGTCTGCTAACCGACCTACAGGCCCGCAGCGCCTCCTGCTCAGGCCAGCAACCTCTTGAACAAGCACATAACATTTGAAAAAAAAAAGTGGACTTTAAGCTGCATAGGCTGAAACAATCGACACGTTTTACTTAGCACGCGTGATTTAATGTCGAATTTGATACGGATGATAAAACAGTCAGTCTGGTCAGTCTTGCAAGTGCCAGAGTGAAGCGTTTTGATGTAAAAAGCGCCTCTAGATTCACTTTCGTTCAATTTATTTGGGTCAATTACGTCTCTGCGTTGGGTTCGCGTCAATCTGCGTCAATTGAGGAGAAATTGAGTCAGAATCGACGACGCTCTACGTTAATTTGTGTCTGTTTATCTCGGTCCTGACGTTTTCTGTGTGTTTTTGTTGTTGCAATTCTATTGATTGTACAACGCTTTTCCGACCGTTAGTCATCAACGGAAAATGAGCACACGATGAAGTGTTTAGTGCTCAGAAATCAAAAAAAGGTTAAAGAATATAATATAGTGTTTGTGTGGCAACCCCGTGGTTAAGCGAAAAATGATCTTAATATGATGGCAGTTCTAGTTTCTTCAAATCAGGGCATAAAGTTAGAATTTTCACGTTTATTAACCCAAACAATGGATGCTTTCACATCATGCTTTCGGAAGACCGACTAAGCGCGTCTCAACAATGTCTAGACAGATTCCTCAGGGGTGTCACATTTACGTGGGCCGATAGTCTACGAATCGCAGCTACGCTTACAACAACATCCGTGTATTCGGGTTGCTTCTACCACAGTGGTCAGAGGTTACTGTAGGTTAAGTCTGCATTTTTGGGAAATTGCAACAATTATCAATTCACTCAATTAGGAGTTGAAATTAGAGCTTCAAATCCGGTTAGTATTGGTGGTTGTTGCTATTTACGCCATAGGCAACAAATATCAAGCCCACTTTAACTCAAATCGGCACAAAACTAGAAATAAAACTGACCCAAGTTGAGACGGATGCTCTGTACAGCAGAGGAACTCATCACTACTTGTGTGGCCGTCGTCTACTCCATCCACACGCGTCTTCTTCTTCGTCTTCTTCACCAAACTCGAGTGCGTCCGGCAATAATAATCCTCCTATAAATTCAACTCTAC
This sequence comes from Steinernema feltiae, assembly GCA_007213375.1. NCBI lineage: Eukaryota > Metazoa > Nematoda > Chromadorea > Rhabditida > Steinernematidae > Steinernema > Steinernema feltiae. The sequence continues at coordinate 37,202 of MQUG01003387.1, forward strand.
AGATCTGTCGCGGCACCACGTGTCATCGAAAACCCGGCAAGGACATAAAACTTTGGCGTAAAAAACGCAATTTAACGACCAAAGCACAGAGACACAAGTGGCCTCCCGAATAGATTAGCCTCACGAGAAGAGCTCCATCCGCAGTAGTAGCAGCAGCAGCAGCAGCTCTGCTATCATCATGGCGGGAGCCTGGGCGACTAATCAAACGTCATATGTAAGAAGGTTTGTTTACGAACGAAATTGAAACTTCCGTTCGATGTGGGAGTAGCGGGCGGCGGAATGGCGGAAGCTAATTGAAGAAGAGCAGAGGGTGGGGATGAAATGCCTCAGGATCGGCGGCGGCAATCAGACCGCAAACGAATAATTCGATTTGCAAAAGGGATTTTTTGATTCCGCTCGTCATCTTCGGACATTAGCCGCCCGCGCGCGCGCTCTAGTGCAGCAAATCAGAGCGCAATTGTGTGCGCGCGCATGCGCATGACAAGTGCACGACGCCCAGAATGGAACATTTGTTTTTGTGAAATTGAGAATTTTGGGAAAATGAAAAAGAAGCCTCGAAGAGGGGAGGTGAAGCCGGTGGAGAGATGAAAAAAGATGGTTTGACGTAGTAGCATTTGTGTTTACGCATGTGCACTTTTTTTGGAGCGTAAAGGGAGAGTTCGCACGTTCGATCAGAGCACAAAGAAGTTGGTTAGCTACAAATGGCTCATCAGTAAAGTAGAAGACACCGATCCATTCATGAGAGCAGTGCTGCTGTTCATTTAGGGGATCATTGACCAGACATACAAGCATCTAACGCGGTTCATCATCTGTCGGATTTTGGCACACGGTCTATGAAAATAACTTTAAGTGTACTTTAAGGCGGTACGTGTCAATTTGACGCCAGTACAACTTGGCGCCGGGCGACCTGGCGCTGGACAACTTAGCGGTACATGGCTCTTTTAGTGACAAGTTAAACGCTTCTGAAAGTTGCTCTACGAAGCTTGGTAAGCCAAATACTAGGCTAAACCACTAAGGAAGTGTTAGATATCTGGTGATGTAGTTCAAGGCATAATTGGGTCTCACCACGAACACCCTGCATCTACCGTTTGTGTTCGCCACGTGTCGCTGGCCTAAATCAGTGGATCTGGTTGATCACTGATTTCGTAATCAGTATTTCGCAATGGTGCGAATTGTGTTTATTATGATTGTTAATCGTGATTGTTTGTTACGTGTTTATTACTTAGATAAAGGTTTAATTACCCATATTTGAGGTCCCCCAGTTATCACCCCTGTCGTGTCGCTCACCGCCACCTGAGGACACAACAGGAAGTCAGCCTGAGCCCAAGGCTACAACATGGTTAGCCATCAACGACCCCTATGGACCAGACATAAAGTTAACCAGGTACCGAATTCTGGCGCCAAGTTCTGCTTCGACTTTAAGGCGCTCACACTCAGGTGCACTTTTCTCGATTAGTTCAATGAGCACGGACAGCTAAATCGTCTATTTCTGTTCAAATTGCGCTCAAAAATCTGATGGACCAAGTTTTAAAGCTTGTTTGAAACGCATGTTTGAAACTTCGAACTGCGTGGAAATCGTCTTCCTGTTGACAGGACATCTTTGCTCTTTGCTCGGTTTAACCAAAACAACAAACAAAGTGTCATCATCTACTACAAACCAGACTCAGGAATTGCAGTATTGGCAGAACGCAGTAATCTTTGCCGTTTATCGCACACCGATTGATTGCGTTCGCTTTCGTCTTAATTTGTAATTGCGTCGTCTTTTTGCGTCCAAATGAGAACTGACCATTTGGTCAGTCAGTTAGAAGGTCTGATTTCTATGCAGATTTAGTTCTTTCCTTGCTGATTAATTCAAAATTTGCGTTTAAATAGTCGGTAAACACTATTGTGGCTTTTGCGCTCGCAGATTCTAGCCAATCGGGGAACTTTTGTCATCGTGGCGCCAAGATTCAACACGTAACGTTGTAAACCAAGCCAAGAAAACAAGGCTGAAACACTCAGCCAACCTTCCAGCCTGTTCTGAACCCTAATTGCGCGTTACGACTTGAAACCACTGTCCAGCTTACTACATTTTACTATACTTCCATCGCAGCCGGTTATGGGAGAACACTGGTCAAAGGAGCGCAAAAATCGTGGAAAGATCCAGACGTTCTGGCTTGGAAAGCAAACGCCAAAAACGCGCAGCGATGCTACTTCCATACGAATGGTTAACAAGTTTGGGAGGCCTATGACGAACCGGAATTGGACCTCTTGCGAGACAAGATCCAATATTGTCTGTACGGGAGACTAGAAGAAGGAGCTGCCCTGAACAAAGCGCAAATGAAGAATTTGGTCAAAATTCTCTTCAGAATTTTGAAATTCCAGAAGAAGCGAAAAGTCGCTCAGCTGCGAGTTTTCGTCATTTGGATTTTGTGCAAACGCAGCAAGAACGAATTCTTGTTGCCGGTGTTCCGCGTCGCTTCCTACGACGCGACCATCACCTACAACTCATTCTATGTGGATCTCTTCGGCCGCGTCTATCGCGATTTTCAAGACTGGCGGCACCACAACACTCTGCCTCTGATGAAGTACTGCTATCCAAAGTTTGGATTCTACACGTGCCACAGGAACGGGAGATACAGATTCAGCTGCCAGAAGAGTCCTGTATTAAAGTTTGAAAACTCGCCATCTTGTCGATTTTGGCCAAAAATCACGCGAACGTTGGATACCGTTTCATTCTGGATTGTGATTCTGACCGCGATCGTGCTTTTCGCATACATGCTGAAAGGGGAGAGCGACTCTCTCTGGATGTACGTGTTCTGGGTTATATTGGCGTTTGATGCAGCTGAAATCTATTCGTCTGCGAGGTTAGTTGCTTGATTGCAGAAGCAATTCTGAATTTGAAATTTCTGTTTAGATCATTTGCGCGCTTTTTCGACAAAGCCCGACATGGCCAGTGCCTCTACACCTTCGAGTCACTCAATTCAATGTTCTGCTTCCTACTGTATCCACTTGCCTCGCTACCCACGTTTCTGACCGTTTTTGAACATACAAAACCGCTTGCTCCTGTTGTGTCCTTCGTATTTCGGACGCTCAAAGGTGTTCTCAGTGGAGGAATTGTGTTCAGCTGCATTGTTGACATGATACAACGACCGCAACATCTACACATGCACGATTTCGCTCGACTCGCGCTGGTTGCTCTGGTGTTTGTGTACACCGTAACTTATCCAATTCTGATGGATTTGTTCGGTCGAGGAACGAGTTCTACTGGCAAGGTCACCGTTACGCAGTTGCTGGATAATCAGCAGGCGAATGCAGGAATTGATCATATGATCAGCGATGGAAGCATTATGTAAGTCGCCAATTTGGAGTCTACAGGCGGCCCTATAAAGACTGCTATGCGTACAGATGAAAATGAAGGTAGATACAGTACCTTTGGGTTTTTGGCATGGAAACTCAAATCCGCGATACGTCTGTTCAACTCCGAACCTAATATTTCAAACAATTTAGGATTTTCATCCAAAAAAACTGCGGATTGACGCTGACGGACTTTGTCAAAGCGACACTGTTTGGAATCTTTGACATTAAAATCGGCTCCATTCCACCTGCAAACGACGCAGACCCGTTAATTGTCATTTCAAGCTTAACCGCGGTTACTTCAACCATCGGTCCGGGAATCCTTAAAGTGTGGTGCAGCTCCAAGTCATTGCAAGTACGATTAGCAGACCGGTGGAACAATTACTACGAACACAGAATTCACATGTCGCGCAACTGACGTTGACCATTATGGAGAGCACATGGTCATAAAACGTCTCGTCTACGTCAATTCAAAGAAGATTTACCCAGAATTATGTACAGACAGAACTATTTGACAATCACAGATCAAAAGTGAAATTACGCGGTATCGTACTCCTCCCGTATGACCTGAAACCAAACGAAAATTAGTCTTACAGTCGTCAGACAACGGGATTATAGAGGCGGGGAGATGTTAGGAGTGTTACTAGTGTTAAGGACGTGCCTAAACGTAGCGAGGCTGCCCGTCGGTGGGGTCGATTAGCGGAGTCTTTAGCATTACATTGCTCGCGTATCGCCGTCCGTAGATCGCGGACATCATCGTCCACTTGAACGTCATCCAGCACCAAACGCCGGTCATCCAGAGATTCTCGCCGGTGAGGCCTTGTTTGGTTAGTGTTTGTCCTTTGATTCCGGCCAGGACCAGACAGACGACCATGCCGCAGAGGGCGAGAATACAGAGAGTCGTGTCTGAAACGGGGGAGCGGGCGATTAGCGCATGAAACGAGCTGCTAGCACTTACTGATGATGATGATCGACTTGAATTTGGAAGGCATCCAGTTGGCCGCCCACCCACGATGATACGCAAAGTGAAGGTAGGTGAGGAACGCGGCGCAAACCGACGAGAAGAACGCCATGATTGTGGTGGACCAGTTCTGAAGAGATTTGAGCATAGAATGGACTGAACGATGGGTTTAAACGGGCTTACATGGTACTGCACGGCGAAGACCGATCCGGCCATGATACCGGCGGAGATTCCGAGAATCGACCAGGCGATGCGAATCTTCATTCCACACAACATGATGATGAATTGATCGTTGAATGGGGACAACCGGCTGAAATCGCTTCAATCGAGTACGAATGGCTTGACCATCGTTGGGGTCGCGTCTAGCTATGTACTCGCGGCGTGATAAGAGTGGCGATAACGCGAAAACGACGCAAAAAGGGCGTCCTACGCGAGCTGCACACACGATTACATCATCTCACTCCAGATGACTGCGAATGATGGAGGCGGAAAATGGACGGAAATAAGTTGAATTTAAATTAAAAAATTGCACGAAATGATGCGCTTTTATGCGAGGAATGAAATGCGCAATGCGTTGAACTTTACGCTCTTCGCAAAAGTGTGAAAAGGCCTAGAAAAAGCAATATTCAGTTGCATTGCAGTTTTAAAGTGATCATTTTCTCGCAAAGATCAATGAGTTTGGTGTTCAGCAACAGACTCTAAGCCGCCGGGAAATGACGAATGGATGGTCGAAAACGTGAGTTTTGTGTTAAGTACAGTCTATAAATCACGGCTGTAAAACTTGATGTTGACGTGCTTAAAACCTACGAAAATTAACCAAAGAATCTCTAACAGTTATGATTAGCTGCTTAATTGACTGAGTTAGTTGCATATGGCATTGCAGCTTTGGACTGTGAAAGTAACCGGAAGCAGCCTGAAAGGCTAAAACACATATTCTTAGCTGACGTAAAAATCGAACAGTCAAACAAGGCGGTAATAGAATCACATTGCGATCAACTTTAATCATCACGTATCATTTAGTTTGCTGTTTGTAAAGTTTGCTTACACTTGTAATCTTATTTTCATCCTCTTTTCATTTTTGCACTTTTGAACGTGCAATTCGAAGAATGCGCACAGACCGTTGATCAACAGACTTAATAATGACAATAACATCGTACCACCACCATACGCATAACAAGGAACAGGAACCAAAAATTTGGTTTTACTTAAAATGTTGATATTTACCAATTTACACGCGCTTTCATTGCGTTTAATTCAATTTTTGGAATTTGAGCAGATATTGTCATGCCTGTGCGAAGATATCCAAGCTAATACTACTCTCTGATTAATTTTTAAAAAATTTTTGATTGATTGGACTTAAGCTACAAAGGCTCATAGAGCACTCCTTTGAATTCGAATTTATCATCAAAATCCCGACATGAAGTGAGCCTCAAAAACTATAAAACTCAACAAGAAGAGCACAAAGAAGACACGCGACAAAAGTGAAGATAGCGACGACGTCGTCTGCAGGTCTTATCGCCCTGTTGTGCTGCGACGCCCGCCACTGTGCAAACCAGTTTTGTCTTGGTTATTTCCATCCCTTCTATTTTGCTATTTCCAGTTTTTAATAGTAAACAACCGCTCCGCTTCTCTCGCCTCATTCTTATTGCCTTTTGCAAGTGGTGTCAACCCAGGGTGATATATCAGTAAAGACGACTTCCCTCAAAGTCAGCCACAAAATCAAACACCAAATGTTGAATTGTAGGTTAGTATCGCAAATAGCAATTTGATGGTGGTTAAACAGGATTTGACTCCCGATGGGGTTCACGTGGACCGATAGGAGGCTGAATATCAGCGTTTGTTGTAAAATTTGCGTTCTATGCGCTTGCATCTCAGATCTTAGTTGATCCGACGACTCGAATAGGCAAGACCAAGACTATGCACACTTGATTCAACTCAAACCTACCGCTCTCTTTATTCCTACCGATTACAATTTCCAGTTCACAAAATCATACAACCGCTCCGCCTCCCTCACTCCACTCTCATAGGCTCCTACCGTAGTCTGGAACATGTGAGGATGCGTTCCCTCGCCAGCGAAGAGGATCTTAGATCCAACGGGCTCCGCCATGCGCTTGTAGGCTCCTCCTGGCAGGAGCGCCGCTTCAGGAGTGATGTAGGAGTACGAGCCGTAGAAGAGATCGTTTGAGACCCAGTGAGTTCTGATCATCTCTTTGGGCTCGGGTACGGTAGGGTCGTTCAGCGCTTCGCGGAGATGCTCGGTGATCATGGCGGTCAATTTGACGTCGGAAATTCCATCGATCGCGACGGCCCCCATGGCTGAGATCCACCCGGTGATGACCTGAACAAGTCTTTGTTGCTTTAAAGGCTACAGTACGCCTACTGTATCATCCCAAGCGAGCTGATTAAAGGTGTGGAAATAGTTCATCTTCTTGGAAGCGTGGGAACAATCCTTAACCCTCAGTGTGGCGATCGAATTGTTGTAATTCCACCAGGGCTGCTCGTAAACAAGGAACACCTTCAGCAGGTTACCGTAACCCAGCGCGTCGATCGCCTCCAGCTTTCTTTCCGGCAATTCAGGGTTAAACATGCGACGAGCGTGGGTCTTCAAGTGACCAATAGAGGTGGTGACGATGACATGGTCGAATTTCTGTGGATATGTGAACGAAGAGACGTCCTTTTCTACCGTAATCCCGATCTTGGAGCCTGCAAACAGAGAGTAATTGAGGGAATATGGCGAATCGGAGCACCGGAATAGTCGATTCCGCGCACCACGTGATTGTACTTGATGCTCTCGTCGGGAACAAACGATTTAAGGTAGGTGGAAATGCCCCAATAGCCGATCGAGTTGAGAACGTAGGATTTGAAGGCGCCATCGCCGTCATTCCAGTCCTTGAAGAATGCAAAGGCGAAATTCTTGAATGCACCGTACTCTCCCTCCCAGAATCCCTGATAGAAGCGACTCAGCGCGTCGAATAGGTTCACTTCCTGTGTGGTCCTCGTCCTGCGGCTCATAAACTCCTTGTAGTCGCCAGCGTACACTCGACCCATCGCGCGAGCGTAATTCTCGTCTTTTAGCGCCATTTTCTTGTATTTCTCATAGAGAGGTTGAGCGAAATCGTAGAATTCTTTGATTATCGCACTGAACGGGATACTGTAGGGTGTCTTTCTGAGGAATCTGGACTTACTCGGTCATTCCACAGCGTCCAGAGTGGATCTCCGCATCGTCAAAGACCTCGGCGTCCGCTTCCTCACCCACAATCAATCCCAATTTGCTGGCAATCTCGTAGATTTTGTTGTTCCGGCCGTTGACCCACTGCGCGCCCTGCTGCAGACGTCCCTCCTTCCACGGAATCGAGTGGACGCGACCACCAAAATGGTCGGAGCCCTCGAATACGGTAATATCGGTGAAGCCGAGTTCCCTCAGACGACCGACGGCTGCCATGCCGGCGAATCCGGCGCCCACAACCGCAATTGAGACGTTGTAGGCATGAGTGGCCTAAATTGAAGCTACAGTCAGACGTCTTAAGTGCTCGAGCATACGTGTAGTAGGCAGAGAAAAACGCCCAAGAGTGCAGCAGATCTAGCCATGATTTGGCGAGTCTGATTCGGGCCAATTCGATCCTCATTTTTATAGAGATGAATCGGGTGAGTAGACGGGGAAACGCACGTAAACCGACAGATAAGAGAGGATCCTTTTTGATAACTTGCTTCTTTGGTTCGATCGAAACAAAGAAAGTAAAAGTATCGGTGTGTGCGAGACTGTAGTCACATGCACTTTTTAGTGATAAGAGCCGTTTTTTGTCTGTTATTGAGGGTTTTTTGCTCAGAAGATGAAATGATCTGCACCAAATGATCTGTCAAACCGCTACCGATCGGCTAAACTCTTCAAAAGAACACCTTTTCAAGAGCTTTGCCATCTCATCTTATGCTAAAATGCTCGAAGGTAGAGACTGACAATGAGTGACAAGGACTTCAGACGGCAATTACGAATGTCCACGCTTTCCTCGAGTACTTTAGTCATTTAGGGCTCTGCGACCAGAATTACGGTATAAAACGACTTCATTTGTACCAGTCCCAATGTCGAAACTCAAGGATTTTTTAAAGCGCTTCACTAGTAAAGGTGTTCTTCGTTTACTAACAGCCATGATGACTTGCGCGCGCAAGAGAGCGCTACAACTAAAACACTCATTTAGGGCTCTGAGACCCCAGGATTACGGTATGAAACAACTTTATTTGTACCAGTCCCCTGAAATCATCGAACTTTCGTTTGTTACCAACGCTCTTTGAATGTGGAAACTTGACAATTTTAAAGCGCTTGGTTTTCAAAAGGTTACTAACAGCCGTGATGACGCGATTGTCAAATTTAGAGTTGAGCAAACAGCGCAAAAACAGCGAGTCCAAAAGTTCCGAATTGCGATCATGAGTAGACCAGGTCTGTTTCTTTGAAAGTTTATTTCCGATCCCAATATATACAAACAAGATAAATAGCTCAGAATCAGTTCTTCGTCGTCTTCAACTTTTCCAAAGTCGTCTTCTCAAATTCCAGCGTATGAATCGAGGATTCGGTTTTTTCCACTTCGATCTGGGCTGCTTGAACTTTGCTTCTCATAGCTTCGTAGGCTTCAAAGGTGTTCTTAGCTTGCTTATCTTCATCTGACTGCTCAAAATGCTCAAATCGACTATAAAAATCTTCTTTCGAACCGCCAAAAAAATCTGGAATTGTCATTTGCTTCTGAAGATCGGCAATTTCCTCTTCGATGGCCTTGTACTTTGGGTCGCTCTTCTCAATGGTCTCCAATTGCTCCTTCAGCTCCCAATACAGCTTACCCTGTTCAATAGGCAGTTCAAATTCTCTTTGTGCGGCATAATGGCGAAACGCTAAAGCATTTTCCTCTTTAAACTCTTCGAGTTTAACTTCCAATTTCCGAATATTCAACTTGGCGGCCGTCAAGTTTGTTTGGATTGAAGCAAGTTTTGTGGTTACGTCGACAATCTTCTCGTCGATAGCCTCATCGGAGAGCTTACCGTAACCGAGGACCTTCTTTTCAACTTCCAATTCATCCCGCTTCTTTCTTTGCTCGTTCAGCTTCGTTTTCGCCTTGTTGAGGTCATCAAGTTTCTTCTTATAATCGCTAATTATTTCAGCGTGCTTTAGACTGTCAGGTTTTGCGCGAATTTGGTCAACAGCGTTTCTGTATGCCGCTTCCAACTTTTGAAGTTTGGTTTCTTGCGTTGCGACAGTCTGCTCGATTTCTTCAATAATCGAATTTGTTTCTTCAATTTCAGTCGTAAGTGAAGCGATCTTCTTCCCACGTGATACGGTCTCATCGGCATTATCTGAAATTTTCGGGGTTTTTTTACACGTGCAAGTTGAAGCTTGAAGTTAGCTTACAAGTTAGCTTACAAGCTTAGCTTACAAGTTCAGATTTCTAAACGGTATATCAATTAAAAACTGACCCACTAGTGCGTGTGCTTTCATAGAATTTTGATTGATTTTGGGGTCGGTCACTCGCAAAACGCATAAATAACTGTAAAAATAGAATATGAGTACAACGCACATATAATTAATTGACAATTCACCTATAAAATATTTGCCCTACCGTACCCTTACGCCCTTAAACTCGCGCTAAGGTCTAGGAACGCCACATTTTGTGAGCAGTAAAATTGATTTAAATTTTGACAGATGGTTTTGTGTCAATTGAGTGCGCATCTCAAATTACCAAAGATTAACTTGAGTAGTCAAAAATTCATGATTTATAACAAAACAGTGCTTAAAAATATTCAAAAAATATTGAACTTCAATGCTTTTACGCTTGGGGTTACTAGAGTCCAAACCAAGATTGGCAAATCGCCTTCATTACTCTGATATTCTTCGTTTTTGATTACCCATTATGAAGAAAACACTTACGTCCAAGACCTGGAGTGAGCGGGGCGCAGGCTCTGACGCTGGCGAGGAGTGCGAGGAAGCAGAACAATGAGGTGATCGTCTTCATCGGGTTCGATTGCTGTGGAGCAACCGTTTCAATCCTCTTTTTATCTTCGCTGTTCTTTCAGAGATGCTCCAGACATCCGGATGTCTGCAGACGCTTTGTTTAGCGTACAAAAAACGTCTTTTCTTTGTGTCGCGACTTCAGCGATCAGTTTTTAGAACTAAAAAAACGCTCTCTGTGGGTAATTGAGCGGGAAATGGGGCGCCGCACGCAATGTGCTCATTGATTAATGACTTCGTGAGCGACTGGAAATTTACAACGACTGACTGGACTGTGCTTTGTGCTCTATAGGCGTGATTTCACAGCGTGCATCATCAAGATGTGTTCGTCAGTATGCACTTTAGGGTAATAACTACCTCCATGATAGCATAAACCTCATTAAGAAGCTAATTGAAGCTAATTGATCAAAATTAGAGCTGTTTTCAGTGATGCGCGGTCAAACGACACAAAATTAAGCCTGTTGCACGTTACACAGCCTGGGAAACCAAAGGCTAAAAGATAAAGGCAATTACGGTTTAAAACCAGTTACGAGGTGACGCCTGATGCCTCCTTCGAGCAACCAATTACTAACTCAAACAGTGTTACTGTAGACCATCCGCGGTGATTGCTCGTCGAAATCCGCTTTTTTTTTGCGGAACGACCGCTTTGTTGTCTGCGTCGTGCGCGAGTCGACGTGAAAAAACGCGAAAAAATGAAAAAACGTGACACAAAACTGCGTCTCATGAAAAAAGCGATTTTGAGCGGCAATGCGGGTGTCACGCGACCTAAAAACGAAGAAAGAAACCTGCACTCGGGAAGAGGATCTTAGGATTGTATTTAAGCTTCTAACGGGGCGCAAAGTCAGGATCACTGGCTTGCAATTTCTTCGTTCTGCTTGCGGTGCCTAGCAAATGAATGGCAGTTTCACGACCGATGAGCCCGGCCTCCGTTGCAGTTTCAGGTTAATAGCGAAACAAACAGAACTGCAGTTTGTTTCGATCAAAAATGTGCTCAAAAACCAAATGACGCCAATCCCACAAGGTCAAAAAAACCTAAAAGTTAAAAAAATCATGAAGATCAACCAGGCCAGTGATTAGACAATCGACGAGATGTGGATCCAGAGTTCAAGCTCGCCGTACGGACTACCTTCATTCCTTGAATTGCGCCAGAGGAATCGAGAGTTGTTCATGAAAAATTTAGTTTACATGATTAAAGTAGCCTCTTAAGAGTGAGTCCTCGTAACTCGTGTCACCCTCAGCTCAACCTCAAATCATAATTTATGCATTTGACATTCCAACGAAAACTTTTGCAATCGTGTGCATCTTTGATCGCGCGTCAAGACCCTCCAGCCGTCGCAACTAAACGCCAGAGCTGCTTCTTAGCAGCCGTGTTGCTTTAAGCCTGATTAAGCGTGACACTTTGTCACTTTTGCGTTTACGCTCGAGCGCAGCAACTGAATAGCCGTTTGATTGCCCGTTGCGAAAAACGAGGATATTCGCGCGTGTGAGCGTGCGTGCGCGGGAAGGGAGAGGAAGGATATGATTTTTTGCGCCGCAACCCCCGATAGGGCTCGTTAAGGTCGGTGCGAGGACGTTGGACGCTGCTGAAGGGAAGAACTGGCTGCAATGTTGCTTTCGCTCCTATTTGTCGCGTTTTTTGCCGCGCAGCAGGTCCTCGGCGATGGCGATTGCCAGGCGATACACTCGAAAGGTCACGGCATCAACTTGGTAGGTTCTGAATGACGGTTTTAGAGTGAAATCGTGAAGCAGAAAATTACCTATTTTGACTATTTCTTGCCTAGCTGTACACGGGTACCGTATTAACACTCCAGATTGTTCGTTACAAGACCGAAATAATTAAAGCGGAATCGTCTGAAACTGCGGATTTCAGGATATTTGTGAGATTTTGTTTTCTTTAGGCGTGAATTGGTGCATAGTTGACAGCGCCAGGTCAACTCGAGGTCGGCGAGCACGATGCAATAGACAAAATCTCACAAAAATCCTGAAATCAATGTTGGCCCAGGTTTGAAAATCAAGAATTTCAGGAATTTGACCCTGAAAATCAACAAAATTCGCCATTTTCTCTCCAAACTCGTTTTCTCAATGTTTTACGCATCACATACGCTGTCGCATAATTTACGAAAAAATTCAATTTCAAGACCTCCTCTCAATCCTATTAGTTTGTTTGCATTTCAGGTCTGCTGCTCTCAAACGGCCATGTTGACTGAAAATTGCGAATTCCGGCGTTTGTGCAAAACAACACGATGCAAATGTCACGTTTTCGTCGCAGCCTCCGAACTCGAGTGTGCGGCCAATTTGAGTAAAAGAGCGGCGATGAAGGTGAAGAACGCGTGGAAAGATCACAGTCCACCGGAGAAGGAGCCGGTGACGTGTGAACATCTCGATTTCCCAAATCCAAACGCTGAATTCGCGGTGAAAATCACCGATTGGGACAAGAGGTAGCAGCAGCTGCCCTAATAGAGTCGAAAAGCAGTGGATTTCAGGCAAATACCAAAGATCCTCTCCGGATTGAGCCGCTTCAATGTGACTTCGCTGACGATTGTCGCTGAAACGATGGAGACGACCGTGAACATGGCTAGCTACTTTCCCAATCTTCAAATGCTGCAAATTGACGTCAGCGCGAAGCAGACGGAGAAGAACGGATGGATGGTTTTTGGTTTTCTGCCAATGTTGTCGGTGCTGAAGCTGGTTAATGTGAATTTCCAGTTTGGCGATCAGGTAAGCAGCATTTGGATCTGAATTTTCAATTATAGAGCGAATCAGAAGGCACACAATTGTACAGAGCGATTCAAATCTAAGCGCCAGCTTACGGTAGAGCTCGCCATCTATTGCCATTCAATTTAGACATTTCCTGTCCATTTTCTGGCAAATCTGATATCAAAGGAGTTCTTCCCAGTCTAGAATTTATCATAAACTTCTTTTAATTTCCAAATTTCAGGCTCCACCGTGGACGCACTCGCTCCGCCGCCTGCACATTGAAAACTCGACTCTATCGAAGCTTCCTCGCTGGCTCCCAACCTGCACTGACCTCACGCAATTCATCGTCAGCGGAACGATGATCCGAGACGTCCTGGAACTCAGTGAACTCAAATCGTTGACGTCAATCCGAATGCATCGCAACAAGATTGGCGATTTGCATCAGATCTCGTTCAACTGCAAGCGAACGCAGGACATTGATTTCAGCTTCAATGAGGTAGATGATCCACTTTGAGTTCTTCAATTTTGATCTGATCGCAGATCACCCGGTTCGCTCCGTTCACCTTCGCCCAGTGCAGCCAACTGAAAGTCCTCGATTTGCGGTCAAATCCGCTCATGTTTCTCCCGCCTAAAGCGTTTCAAATGACCTCAAAGCTAAAGTGGCTGCGACTGGAAAACACTCAAATTAGGGTAAAGCACCACAAGGTCAGAGTTAGCTAATCTAAAGCTGCTTTCAGGCTCTATCAGCCGATAATTTTGTCGGCCTCAGTTCGCTGCGCACGCTCTCCTTATCGGAGACCCCAATCACCTCGATCGATTCGTTCGCCTTTCTTCCGCTGAAATCCGTCAAATCGCTGGAAATGAACAATTGCAATTTGACCAAAATTCCACTCGCTGTGACCTATTGCTGTCATCTCACAAGGTAGCTACGTAAACAGAGTGTCGTCGGTTACTGTAGACGTGACTTTCAGTCTTCATCTGAGTGGAAATCTCCTCCACGCGAGAACTTCGCTCCCCTCGGAGATTCTCGCTCTCATCTCAAAAATCTCAACGTTCATATTCGACCGTAATCCACTCACTGAGCTACCGTATGGCCTCTTTCTCATTCCGATGACAAATCAAGAGATGATCGAGCAAGTCCTCGACACGATGATTACCCTACCACTCTGGCATTTGGAGCCGTGCACCCCATTCATGTGGCATATTCACTTAGCCAACAGGTGCGCCCAGTTGAACACTTACAGTAACCCAAAAATTGTCAATTTAGCACCTCATCACTACGTCGCAAAGTCGCTTCCTGGGACGAAGAGCGTATGAAACGCGAGAACCTCGCGCATTGCCGTCAACAGTACGAGTATCAAATGGAGAATCTCGAGCTCTATCGCGATTTGGAACTGAGCAGCGGCTGTGAGGCGAACAGACGTCTGAGGAGAGCACGGGAGTCGTGCGAGCTGAACAAGAAACCTCCCAAAGAGGGCAAGAAGAAACAGGCTGAACGGAAGAAGATTACCAGTACTACGAATCCGTTCATTGAAGCTACGGAAACGACGCAAGAGGAGCAGAAGGGATCTCTGGTTCTAGTTGTTTCGCTGATTTTCAACGTCCTGTTTGTGATTGTCGTACTGTCGATGATTTCGGGACGACGAAGATACCGACATTGCGATGACCATGAAGAATTGTAGAAAGTTTTGATTAAAAACGGTTTTTTGTTAACAAAATAATTAAAATTTAAAAAATTCCTCTCCGGTCGGGAATCGAGCCCGGGCCTCGCACGTGACAGGCGCGGATACTCACCCATATACTACCGAGGATCTCTTAATTACAGCACTCTATGTAACTAAACATCAGGTTTCAATTATGAAATTTTTGAATTAGTCCAAAGATTGATCACAATATCACTACTTGAGCAATCGAGGGCTCAATCGCTCCGTCTTCTTAAGTGTTATTAAACACAGTGTTGTGTCAGATTCCGGGGCGGATAAACCCGGTTCCGATTGAGGTGTAGCGGCTGGAATTCGATCGTTCCCCCAGTGCCGGAGATGAAAAAATTAGATGAATTAGAGACGACGGTTAGATTGGAAACGAAGACGGCAAGCATAGAAACCACAAATACTGCATTGAGTTAATAAACGAGATAAAAGCGAGTGTTTTGGTCGAGAGAAAGAGTGGGAAAAACACAAGAACCTAAGTTAAGTTCGAAAAAGGCTAAGTTCGAACTGGTACTCTTGGAGGAATGCAATGTGACCACACAAAACACGTTGAGGAGAGACCGCGAGCTAAAGTTTATATACAGGCGAATTTCATCACTTAGGCGTCTGATACTCTCTTCTCCATTGGGCGGCATGGAGCTTGATCTTTTTCTCTGGTCAGTGGTCTCTCGTCGTCAGGCGGTGACGTGATCGGCTTCGCGCAAGCGACTTCGGCGGTCGGAGATTTCTGATGCAGATATGACGCGGGATCCTCGAGGTGACTCCCCCCATTGGAATGCGATGATGAAACTAAACAATTTACTGAGACAAGAGCTTTTTGGAAGAGAGAGAGACTTACAATTGACGATGTTGATCGCCTATGAGTTTTTCTTCAGGATTTCCTCGCTTGTGTGCTTTTTCAAACGATTCCCCTAGAAGTACACGAGGGTGAAGTGTAGGCGGACACGATTTGATCAACCTCTGAACACTGAAAATCTAATTAGTGGTGATTCCAGAGGCCTTCATGTTCGATGCATCTCTCATTCGATATACGATCCATTCGATACAGCTCTCATTCGATTCCTAAACGCAGTCATGAACAACAGCGCAACAAAATCAACCTACTGTGCTATGCATGTCACAGTCACAAATTAAACGTAACACACTTGATTGCTTACCATTCGTTGTATCGATGTGCTATAGTTCCCACGGTTGTTTCGACGATCGACAAATTGGAGGAAGAATGTGGGCACTCTGAGGCCACTGCTGGTAGTTTAGATCGCAGTTGAAGCGATTCGCAATCTCCGTGAAGAATGTGCCGCAAACTTCACGTCGAATGTTGTAAATTTGATCGTATCCCCACCTCCCCACGCTTGGAGTGCTTTCAAGCTCTTTCAAGTTCATTCTAGCCATGACCACTGCCATCTAATTGGTCGGTTCAATCTTAAATTGCGGACTCTCCTCATACAGCGCGTCGATCACTGTTACATCGTTAATGTATAGATACTCGCCAAGCTTCTCCAAAGTTTGCCGGAAGTAAGAGAGCGTAAAACACATGAACAATTGGCCAAATCTGGCGCGGCTTTTTACATAGTTATACGCGTTGCCAGTTACGGGAAATTTTGGAACCGACGTCAATTGTAGCATAATGGTTTGAATGTCCGCGTACAGAGAACCTAAAACTTACAAAATTTGCTGTTGCAATCCCCTTTCCCAATCAATTCGTCTGATTCGTCTGATCAATCAAGCACTGATTTGTAATAAGATTAAAATTGTTTGTGGCTTGCTTGATTAAAAGAGACTTGAAATTTGACTTTCATTTGGGGATTTTAGCCAAAAACCGGAAATTTACCTTTGTCGTTTACGTTTGGTGCGAGCTCGAGCATCTCCATTGTTGCGTTTGCGATTTCATCAAAGTTTTCAAACTCGCCAGCGAGCTCTGTGCCGGTGAAGACGTCGTTGAGATCCGGTCTTTGGTCGTTGAAGTTGATTTAAACGTATCTTCCACCCTTCACCGGGTTTTGTTTGATCACAGGTACTGCTGTGCCGAGTAAAAATTTGCCTGAAAACAGATTTGCAGACTGATTTTGTGGAGTGACGCCGATGAGTTTTGAGTTTTGAGAAATTCAAAATCAATCCGAATTTTGTATTTCTGTTACTTTTTACTATTTTGTTAAGTAAACGTCGCTTACATGACCTTGCCGACTGTTGATTGGCTTCGGCGAATAAGTCATTCGGCTTCGGCTAGGATCCAGATACTTGTACCCAAACACGTCAAGACGGGTTTGGGTACAAATATCAGGACAAGACAAATTGATCGAAACAGCACCAATCGATCGGAACACGGCTGTGCAACGCGTTACACAGCAAAGAGCACAAGATGATTCAGCGCAACGATGTTGCTATCAGCGGCCGTTTGTCAAGGCCGTCCGTAAAAAACAGCGCGGCGCCCCGAACGGCGAGCCGCCGATCTACTTTTTACATTGCGCCGTTACACCACGATCACTTTGAACTTTGAAGTGATCTTGAGCTGAGCAATCGTGTTTTAAAGGGGTACCATAATGAGTTAAGTTGTAAATTCCCAAATTTTTGCGTTTTCAGAGACAAATTTTCGTTTGAGGCTAATTTTTTAAGCTCTGGAAATTGGAACGGAGTTTGACGGGTTGGTTCTTGGCACGCGTTGACTGCTCGCCTCTAGAGTGTCTCCAATAACTGGTCGGAGTTGCAAGCTCAAACCCAAGATGAATCCGGTGGCTCTCAAACAGCCCGTGTCATTGGTGCTAGCAGACTGATTGGACGTCAGATAGCAAGGAAGACACCTTTCCTGGCCAGTGCGCGCATTGGAACAACAAGTAGAGAGAATGAATGACATGTCGTTGATCTATCCACTTGTGAGCTTCTGTGGCGGAGATCAACCGGACTCAGAAGACTCGTTAAGCAGCATCCGCGTCATCCGAAGAAGTGAATCCAATATGAGTAAAATTGGAAAAAAATTCCTCCCCGGCCGGGAATCGAACCCGGGTCTCGCACGTGACAGGCGCGGATACTCACCACTATACTACCGAGGACCTGTCGTCATTAGCACTCATTGTCATCATACATCAGGTTTCGATTTCGAAATTGCTACCGTAATTCATCGCACTACATACGTGATGCCGTATTCTACTGTCATGTTGTAACTGGCGTTTGATGTTTGCTGAACCGTTTGGATAAAATACGTTCATTTGTGAATAATAGGTTAAACATGGATGCGCATCAAATGATGCTCCTATAGCTACTCTTAACCTGACAGACAAAAGGCACCTGCAGGCTGCAGTCACTTCGGTTCCAAAGCGTACCGGCAAGGATACAGTCACCAGAGTCGTAATCGCCCCATTTGGCATAGTTGAACGCGGAGCCGTCGATCCAGACAAACGTGAAAGTATCGTAAGGTGCTTTGTAGCCCCCAATCCAGTAGGCCCCTACTGGTGGCATTTTTGCTGAACAGATTGAAATACGCCGATCAGCGCCTCACTCTCAACTCACCGTAGATGAGAGCATCATCTGTCGCGTTATGAATCGAAGCCAAATGGCCGCCTTCAAATAGGCGAGCACAGAATTGCTCTGCATCGGAGAAGTTTGCAGAGAGAGCGACGGGGAAGTAGCACACTTTGCTGTCCGCGCTGCTGAACGTTCCGAATGGACAATCGGAAGCGACGACGAGAGGGACAGTGACGAAGAAGACGATGACGGTGATGCTGATGAGGAATTGCATGACGGCAAAGTTGAGAGTGAATTGCTGTCCCACAGCGCCGCTTTATAGCAACGAATTTGTTATTGAGAATCGTTATCAGCGACAGTGTTCGTGCCATGATTTACCAATTCGTTGACATACTAATCAAACTTCTCGTTTTACTCTCTGTAAATATGAGTCTGTAAGTGTTTGCCAGAAAACTGCAATTTGACATTTTAGACCTGCGGTGTCATGGATGAAAATGATGGAATTTTTGGAAACCAAATCTGCCCCAAGTCGTCTAAGAGATCACCGGTAGCTACATATCTCGGCTTAAAAAACGGTTTTGTCACAATTGTCTGTTGATTCTGATCGTATGAGCGTTCTTCACGAAACGGGTTAGTCTACAAATTTAGTCCATAAGATAGATGGAATATGCCGCTCCTTCGGACGCATTCATCGAGGTCTTCCGGAGTACCGATGAACACGGAGCGAGCGATAAACCCGATGAACCCAGCCCACTAGGGAGTGCAGCGAGTTGCGTGAAAATCCTGAAGAACAACTCATAGGCGATCAACATTGTCAATGTAGTGCCATGTTATTGGCTCCCAGCGACTGATTTTGTTCATTAGCAGTCTGTTCTTAATGCTTTTTTACGTCTGAATTTCTGTAAGCACGTCTCTCTAAAGTGTGGTTCTTATGTTTCGTAATTGTGTTTTCTATGCTTGCCCCGTTTTTGTTTCCAATCTAACCGACGCCTCTAATTCATCTCCGATTGTCCTGCTGCTAGTTCTGTGGAACCGTTCGTGATCGAAAAGCAAAGTTGTGCGCCGAGATTGGTTTGTTTCGTGTGTTTCCTTTTTGGTTGCTGCATAAACATAAAGACGCTGCTTTGATACCAGCATAGCAAACGCAAAAAAGCAGATTTGATAGTATATTTTGTTTTACTCCAATTCAATCAATCACAAAGCACAAAACGATCAGCGTGTAATGCATCAGGCTACCGTAGTCGTACGGTACTAGATTGTTTGTTCGAAGTCTTCCGTCTTTCGCTGGGAAGAATCCCTTTTGATTAGCGAGGCGAACGTACTGGTCGCGGTCGGATCGTGTTTGCGTGTGGTAGAGGCCGAGCACGTGGCTGATCTCGTGTGCAACAACACCAAACTAGAGGAGGAAGAGGCGGCTACAGTCAGTCTTCTCTCAAATGGAACCTACCGTTTTGCATAGGCGTGCAATGTAAACTTGGTTTCCAATCAGGTATGCTCGAGAGTGCCGCCATCCTGGTCGCTCTCTCAGCTCATTGTAGGCTTTGCTCATTCCAGCATTGTTAGAATTGCATACGCTGCCACCAGTTCGGACCACCAGAGTATAGTTCAGTTGTACTCTGGTCGTAAACGTGTCGTACCAATACGTCCAAGATTGGTTTGTAAATCGATTCGGACCGTCAAATATGGCGCCACCGGAAGTCAGCGCCGCCAGCAGACACAAAGAGAACCAGAAGAAGCGCATTGTGACAAATGAGGGAGAATGCGCTCGTTGCGGTCGGACGTCCACGCAAATAACCTCCTGTTTTGGTGCAAGCAATGCCTGCTGACCAATGCTTTTCCCGACCGTATTTTCTGATTTCCAAGTCGATCAGCTCGGCTTACTGTCAGCGGGACTGCTGTTGCAAATATCAGCGTGCTGTTGATTGCTAGAAACCGCTGATTGACCTCTTCTTTTGCATTTTGAGAACCAACTTGGTTGTTCGAACATCAAAACTCGCTTTTCGATGGCTCGGAACGTCGGTATCGAAATACAATGAGCCGGTAGAACGAAGAACCATACAGAACTGAAGACGATTCCCAGTACTACGGAGTCGTTCATTTAAAGGGACAGTGACATCGCTCCAAAAAGTCTCAGATTTTTTGAAACTTTGTGTACCCCCACTAATTCGGCCCTTGCGACCAAGATGGCGCTTACAGAATTCTTGTAGGTCAGCTCAGTCTTGAGCTATAAAACTTAGCGGGGGACCTACATTTCCAATAAAATCACTGGTCCTGGCGCGATATGATTGCGGTTGGAATGGGTTGTACGGTAGCACTTTGACCGTTCTTTGTCGAAACTGACTATTTCCGGCCATTTCGAGTGATTCTGATGGCATGAGAGTTCTTCGCGACCTCGAATTGGTCTAGAATGGCCATGGAAACACAGGTTTGTGGCTATTCGGCCGAAAAATTGCAAAATATTGTCATTCGCTGACCAATCTTGGACTTAGCCGTTCGCGCGCAACCGCACAAATCGATTTTTCATTGTTTTTCGGCTATTCAGCCACAAACCTGTGTTTCCATGGCCATTCTAGACCAATTCGAGGTCGCGAAGAACTCTCATGCCATCAGATTCACTCGAAATGGCCGGAAATAGTCAGTTTCGACAAAGAACGGTCAAAGTGCTACCGTACAGCGCATTTCCAACCGCAATCATATCGCGCCAGGACCAGTGATTTTCTTGGAAATGTAGGTCCCCCCGCTAAGTTTTATAGCTCAAGACTGAGCTGACCTACAAGAATTCTGTAAGCGCCATCTTGGTCGCAAGGGCCGAATTAGTGGGGGTACACAAAGTTTCAGAAAAATCTGAGACTTTTTTGGAGCGATGTCACTGTCCCTTTAAGCGAAAGAAACGACAAGAGACGAGCAGAAGGCATTGTTCGTTGATTTTCAACGTCCTTGTCGTAATTGTCGTGCTGTTAATGATGATTTCAGGACGACGAAGATTCTGATGATCATGAGGAGTTGTAGAAAGTTGTGATGAAAAACGGTCTTTTTATTAAATCAATCGAAACAAAATCACTCCGCGCGTTCCCTCCGAGGTATGGTTAGCATTGACAAGCTGTATTGTAGTCTCACTGTGCCTGCTATGCAAATGCTTAAATGCATTCGAATCAGCTAAAGTGCTTGAAACGGTAAAAATGTCTTTTAGGTTTGTTCAGATCGACGAACATGTTCACATGAATGAACAGACCTTCCTTCAACTGGGTCCGTGAGCAATTGAAGCCAATCAAGAGCATTTACTGCAAATGCAAACATCCAACAATCTCTCAATCCTTTTATTCACTCAAATTCAACCTATTTCACAAAAATGAAGTGCGTTCACTGCGTGCGTTCTCTCTTCTCGGCGGATTCGCCCTCTTCGGCTTCTCCGTCATCGGCCTGCGTCTTCCGTCCCTCCTTTTTCAACGAAATGTCCAGCCAGGTGGACATCTCAGTCGCATTCTTCCCCTCGAGGTTGTTGGCGGTGTACTTGATGAGCGCGTCGATGAGGTCGGGCATCTCGAGGTAGTAGGCGGCGTTGATGACGTCCGCGAGCTTCGAGCGCGAGCCGAGCGCCTCGAAGAGCTCCGTGTCCACCCTCGCGACGTTGCGGTTGAAGCGGTGGATCTGCCGCTCCTCCTCCGACCGCGGCTTGACCTCCTCGTGCGCGACCAACCACGCGACGATTGTGCGGAGCGCGTCGGTGCCGATCGAGGGGAGCGGAATGCTGTCGCTGGGGACGCTTCCCTCCTCGAAGCCCAAGTCGCAGAGCATCTGCTTCAGCATCACCGCCTTCTCCAGGTGCGCCATCTTGAAGTCAAACTCCTCGCCCTCCTTCGACACCAGTTTGATCATCTCCGCGGCCATTTTTGATTGATTGGTGAACTGCGCTTCCAGCTGTTTGTCTTTTAAAGGTTTCGGTGGACTTAAATAGCACGAAATCGGTTGGAAAGCAATGCAAGAAGTAGCATTTAGCATTGCTTCTGCCTGCAATTGCATTGCTTTCTTGAGTACGAGCTCTAAGTTGGGCATCCATTTGGCATAGTTGAACGCGGAGCCGTCGATCCAGACAAACGTGAAAATATCGTAAGGTGCTTTGTAGCCCCCAATCCAGTAGGCCAACCAGAAGAGTTTCAAAGAATCGGAAACCCATTGAATGCCACTGACGTTTCAATTCTCAACTTGCCACCGTTTAAAAGCAATCGTCCCTATTTATTCAATGTTCAAGTGCAACTGAAACAAAATCGAGCACACTGCCGTGTACAACGCCGCAATGGCTAGCGGATACGGTCCAATTTTCTTAGGCAGTGACGTTCTATAGGCGTAGTTGTAGAGCGCTGTTCCCAGTATGGGCAGACTGATTATGAGCACTTCGGCGACCACTTGATGGTAGACGAGCAGATTGATCTGCAATCGACTGTAGATCATCACAATTCCGACCCTGAAACCAACCTTTGCGGTACGATCGCAATGATTGATCAAACGCGCTCTTGTTTTTGTCAAATATTTCCTCAATTCGTTGATAAACACCAGGGTTACGGTAACATTCGCGATAGAGACGCACGCATCGAACCAATGAAGCGTTTGAACCACTTTGATGTTGATGAATTCGATGAAAGCGAGAGCGGGAGACGGTGGAATGGAGCTACGGTAGATGGTAAATGCTGCTATGAAGGTTACGGTAAGTACTGTAATAATGAAAAGTGCGGATTTGTGTAGTTTGTCGCTGTAGCGCTGATGATAGATGAGAGGTCTCCACATTGCAACGACGCGACCAACGGCGACGAACAGATTACAAATACCGATTGACGCTTCGACCGAATATGAGAAGTTTCCAGACCAGAAGATGAAGTCATCGAAGCGGTCCAGGAAGTCTATAAAAGCACGTTATGCTGATAAAACCGCTACTGGCATGTAGTTCAATGGTTAGCGACTGCGCCTTCCGTGCTACACTTGTTGGTTCGACCCCGACTGAAAGAATTTTTTAAACTATTTTTTTTGCTGTTTTGATTACACTTTTGATTAATGTTACCGTAACCCTGATGTAAAGACCACACCACCAAACAAAAAGTTTTAAAAAGTTTACTTCCCATGCCGGGAATCGAACCCGGGCCGCGTGGGTGAAAGCCACGAATCCTAACCACTAGACCACATGGGAGAACAACATGTCTTCTCTCAAAATGCTTAAATACCATCATAAACACCATCATTGTCTTACCCGATAGAAACAAAGTCATGTAGACGCTGTGGAGCGCGGCGATGACGGAGAACGCATAGTGCCATACTATAGTCAGAATTATGGACTTTGATTGTTTCAGCGTTCTACGCTTGTGAAACAGCGAAGTCAGCGTTGACGCGTTGAGGACAAAGGTGGTCGCGGAGAAAATGGACGAAAAGAGGTAAACAGACTGATGGTGGCGCGTCATCGCCACAAAATGATCGATTCGAACAGAATCGAGTACAAAATGGGGTAATTGATCGTCGTTGGCAGCGGGAATTACAGGAGATTAACAACAGCGGCGGTTTACAAGCGGCCAGCGCTCTGGCTAATTAGAACGGAAAGTAACGCGTTTTAAAAGTCGATAATTGTTTCGTCAAACAAAGCAATTACATAAGAGTGCATGAGTAAGAGAAGTGCCCTCATGTATCACGTAAACCGCTTGACCTTCACTGCCATGATAGCTCAGTTGGGAGAGCGTTAGACTGAAGATCTAAAGGTCGCCGGTTCGATCCCGGCTCGTGGCATCTTTTTTTTTAATTGAATGTCAAAAACTCAGTTTTCCAGAACAAATTTTGATCTCAAAAACTAGCGCCGATGTAACAACATATTATGAGATTGGTAGACAGACTCCCATGTGGTCTAGTGGTTAGGATTCGTGGCTTTCACCCACGCGGCCCGGGTTCGATTCCCGGCATGGGAAGAAAATTTTTGGTTTTTGGTCTCCGGAATCCGTGGAAAATCCGAATTTAACCTTTTCAATTTTCAAAACTGAGTTTTGGAACATAGCGCCATTAGAAGCTTTGAAGTTCATATCCTCGGTAGTATAGTGATGAGTATCCGCGCCTGTCACGTGCGAGACCCGGGTTCGATTCCCGGCCGGGGAGAAAATATTTTTTGGCGTCATTTCTGTTTGTGTGAGTAAACAACGCGCTTATTTACAAATTTGATAAATGGTGATGGATGAATACTGTAACACAATGTGATCGATCCTTGTAAATGGCCTTCTCTCGCTGAATCAGCCAACAGAAGGTGAGTAATGGCAAATACAAGTGGAATCTTCCAATTTTCAATTACAAATTCGTTGCTTAAAAGCAGAGAATTGGGACTCAAAGAGTCACTTTCAGCTCTGCGACCATGAAGGCACTCGTCAGCGCTATCATTGTGCTCCTCGCCGCTTCTTCTCTCGTCCTCTCCGACTGTCCTGACGGATCGTTTGGGAGTTCGGTCAACAACACGTGCTATTTTCTTGTCAATCTCGCCACAAATTTCACCTTTGCGGAGCAATTCTGTTCCGATGTTATCGACGGCGGCCATTTGGCTTCAATTCATAGCGCAACGGATGACAACAACATATACAGCAACATGTACAGTAAGTATAACGCAGCTGAACAGCGCACTGTTACCTCTTCAGCGATCCTGAACACCACCGCATATTGGATCGGAGGCTTCCGAGCACCAGACACTTCTCGCAAATGGGCTTGGACCGACGGCTCTGTTTTTGACTATGACAATTGGTCAAACGTTACAACTGATGGTCATTGCATCCTAGGAGGCGCACTGTGGTTCAACTACGTTTGTAATGCCAACTTTACTTTTGTCTGTGAATTTTCCAATCCATTTGGATGAATAAACAGCACCACACAATTCAATCAAATCAGAGCTCCGTGAAAAATCGTTGTTTTTTTTAGATTTCATCTCACAATCAATCGGCAATCAGTTTCGGCAGAGCGACATACTGGCTTGATTTGTTGCTTTACTCAGTAGTCATCCAAATCATGACGGCCTCGCAGCATCTACGATTTCGATCAAGTTTCGTGTGTCTTTCAAATCGTATTCGACCGTCGCTCGTCTTCGCGGGTCATCTGTCTGTTTGCCCTTATCAGCGTTAGCGTACAGAACAAATCGATTCCAAACCGATTGAACAACAGCGCTATTTACAGCCCCTTTGACCCAATCTTCCGCCAAACTCCAAAAACCACGCTTGCAGGGAGTTAAACTGCTGCCAGCTCCGGAAAACGAACGTTCAAGCGCTCTAGCGTCGACTCTGTGCAGCTCTACCCACCGTGATCACTTGTATTTGCTTGCCATCGTTTAAGAAGGTCCATTCGAGTTCGATTTACCCAAAAAACACCAAAATTCACTAAAACACCGGCTGTGGCTTGTTTTCTACTTAAAATTACATCTGTTGGCCTTGTTTTACCACTATTTAAGCTACGGCTCCTTGCAAAGTGTCCTGTTCAGCTAAAACAAGCGTGCTTTCATCTACTCCTTCAGGAAAATTCTAACAAACCATTTCAAGTCAATTAAACCCGAAAATCAAAGCTTGATTTATGTTCTCCAATCTTCTCCTCTTGCTCGCTATGTGCTCGCATCGAAAATCGCACTGAAAACCACCCAAAACGCCGCTGTTTGCTCCGACTTATCGCTCACTCCACCGCTCCCGCTCAAAGACACATCGTTCGCGCACGCGCCTGCAGTCTCCCGCCATCGCGGCGGGACCCGCGAACGCCGTTGATCGCGGTAGATTTGAGCGAAAGAAGCGCCGAATGAAAATTTTTGAATTCTAATGCGATTAACTCCTTCAAAACTTGGAATTCGGCCGCGATTCGTTGTTTTCACGTTCGCGATGCTCAGATTTGGTCGTTTCAGAAGCGAAGGAGATGGAAATGCGCGGCGTCGCAAGAAGCGCGTTTGACTCCGCGATGACGTTTAATGAATGCAGCAGCTTCTAATTAGCGCTCTCGGCGCTGTAGCTCCGCGGAAAGGTCGAATGGGGAAGCGGAGGCGATATTCCATTGTTCTCGCGCCTATTTGTGAAGGTAATATTGCTCAGAAGAATGGAATTTTGGCGCCCATTTTGACGCTAGCGATGGTCAGCGCGATTTTGACGCCGTTTATAGAGCCTGATGCAGTGATTATGACTGTAGAATGGGAGATCTGGCCTGATTGCGTAGTGTTTGAGCGTTTTGTGGCATATTTTGGCTCGAAACTCACGATTTCAGTGATATTTCCAAGTTCATGTGTCCTGATCGTGTTTGCAATTGATTTTCCAGTTATTTTCTGTGTTTTCGCGCCGCACAATGCGAGATCTGCTCTAGTCGCTGTAGTTCTTGGCGTTTGACGGGCAATTTTCGCTGTAAATTCGCGAATATGTGGATATTTCCAAGTCCATGCTTCTCGTTTGTGTTTAAGGTCACTTTTGAATCTATTTCTGATGCTTATTGCTGTGATCTGGTTGTAAAATGATCAATTCGGCTGGTTTCCTCAAGTTGTGCACGTTTGACGGGTAGGTTCAGCTCGAAATTGACGATTTTGATGACCCATTTCGCCGTTCTTGAGCTCCATAAACTGTTTTCTAATTATTTTGGAAGCTCACGTGGCTCAGCACTCGCGTATTGCTTGATACCTGACTGTTTCTCATTGTATTTAGGCTCTAAATTTCGATTTTTGACTGCAATGCGCAAGTCCGGCAACGCAAAGCAGCCTTGAAAGACATCGTCAAACCCAATTCTACGTGTGTATTTGGAATGCCAGGTTCAGGCCTTGTTTGTGGCCAGTAGATCTAACCCAGTGCCGCAAACTAGACTATTATTAGCTTTGCAGGTCACTTTCTGCTTGTTTTTTTAGCGCTCGCAAGCTGACGCAACCGGATAAGTGGATTTTTATGTTGACTTACGCGCTTTCTCTATTTCTTTTCTTCGCATAGCATATAATTTCAGTTGACTTGGGCCAACGCTATGGAGAAGTACCTGAAACTCGAGAAGATCGGCGAAGGCACCTATGGCGTCGTCTTCAAGGGACATCTCCGCTCCGACAAGAATGAACTTGTCGCGTTGAAGCGCATTCGCATGGATCTCGACAACGAAGGTGTTCCTAGCACCGCTTTGCGTGAGATTGCGATCCTCAAGGAGTTAAGCCATCCGAACATTGTCGATCTGAAGGATGTCGTCATCGCTAGAAACAAGAGTGAGCTTCAATTTTGTCAGCTTCAATTCAATTCAAAAGCGGTGTTTTTAGGAAGTGAAATGCAGCTTCATCTCGTGTTCGAATACATCGACATGGATCTTCGAGTGTTCCTTGACAAAGTCAGTCGATCTGGGCGTAAGATGGAAATGTCCATGGTTAAGGTAGTTTGATTGGATCTTATCCTGTTCGTAACGCTCTGTTTTAGTCGTTCTCTCAGCAGCTACTCAAGGGATTGTCATATCTTCACCTTCGACGTCTGTTTCATCGTGATCTGAAGCCGCAGAACCTTCTCGTTCACCATAATGGACAAATTAAGTTGGCTGATTTTGGTCTGGCTCGGTATGCACCCATATTTGATTACTTGCAAGCTAAATTGCCTCTTACAGAGCCTTTTCACTCCCTAACCGCGCTTACACTCATGAAGTCGTGACCCTCTGGTACAGACCGCCAGAAATTCTGCTCGGTGGCAATTACTACACAACCGCAGTGGATATTTGGAGCCTTGCGTGCATCATCACTGAAATGATTCATGGCGATGCTATTTTGAAGGGTGACTCCGAGATTGACCAGTTGTTCCGCATTTTCCGTCTATTGGGAACTCCTTCCGATGATGTAAGCACTCTCCGCTCGTTCCACCATAATTTCTAGCTCGTTTAGATATGGAAGGGCATCGCGCAGCTCGATTTCTATAGCACAGAATTCCCGAAATGGCCTTCGAAGACGATTGCCGACCTTATTCCTGACTTGGATTCAACAGCAGCCAATTTCTTAACGGTATTTTATTGGATATGCAGCCATAACGTTGAGATTGGATGATTTCAGCTTATGCTTGTGCTTAATCCGAAGAACCGCGCCACCGCTCGATGGTGTTTGGGCCATGAATTCCTCACTTCCACCGAGATCGTCCAGCATGACATTCGCAAGTACCTGAAGGAGATTGAGAAACCTGTTTAAAAAATCTGTGATATCATTATACGGACTGGTAGATTTATTATTTTACAGAATGAAGCTGACCGCACTATTGGAACACAGCTAGGTTGTAACGCACGTCGTTTTGGCCGATTTTCAAGCTGACTTTGAGGTAGAGCGAAGTTGTTGCGATTCATTGATTGTGTTTGAAATTAACTCTGTTCAAGCTGCTGACTGACATCGCTGTTTTAACACTTTTAAGACACAATTTGTGCTCTTAGGCTTTTGGCAAAAGAGTTGACATACACCGATCCGCCAGCGTGGTACAGCCGTCCATGCATACGCGTCTGTTTTTTGCGCCTCTAGCATCGTTGATCCAGTGAAAGTGGGATAAACACGGACCCTGCGGAATCTATAATCAGTGCCCTGGGCGTGTTTTTGTCTGTTTTTTCGAGTTGGCAACGATTCTCCTGCGTGGCAAACACTTTCGCGCCGCTATAAAACGGAGAGCGCGGACTGAAGAATCATTACATTGGACACAGCGTCATGTACTGTCGTGGAGTCGCTGTAACTGCCGCCCTTGTGGCGATCGTGCTCTTCTCGTCCGGTGAGCGGCTTCTGGAATGAATGTGAGCTCTACAGCGAAGATCTCGTTTCAGCGAATGCGGGATCAGGCTCGGACTCCCGTGAAAGTCGTTCACGCTTCAGCGAGCGCCAGTCGGTGGTGGAGAAAGACGACAACGGCGACTGCCCCCTCAAGCAGGCGTTCCACAATGCGAGCTTGCAGCTCAGCGGCGATGAGTTGGTGCAATTCCAGGAGCTCCAGGAGGAGTTGGACGCCACCGTGCTCGGCAACGCATCGATGTCGGCCGATGAGCAGATCGCCTTCTGCGGCTACAAACTCAAGTTCTTCTTCAAAAAGTTCAAGTCGATCGCGCTCAAGATCCAGTTCTTCTCGATCTCCGGCTTCGGCTCCATCAACGACTTCATCAGCGTGGCCGACCAGGTCGACGGTCAGTCCACCGAGCAGCTCACGGTGGTCGAGGACGGCGAATGCGAAGTTGTGAAGGCGATCAAGGGCCGGTGCGGCAAGGCGAAGGACGCCGCTGAGCTCAACCAGTGCCAGTGGCTCGTCGCGCAGATCAACACGGTCGTTTCCGGCTCCTACGAGTACCAATACCGCATGGTGCTCATCGAGAAGGTCTTCACGCAGTTTGTCGTCCAGTATTCAGAGAGCGCGTGGGAGTCGTTCGCCGACATCGAAGTCGGCGGCTCGTTCGGAGTGCTCGGGCAGTTCCGCGGAGTGTGCAAGCAGTTCCACCGCTTCGCCAACATCAACAACCTCTTCATGGGCGGCGACAACTGCGCCTTCATCAAGGGCATCCAGGCCTCCATCGACGACACCACCAACGACTGGAGCCGTGCGGAGCGCACGCAGCTCGGCGACTTCATCTCCAACGTGAAGATCTACATCAACGACGCCAGCATGTCCGACTTTGCGCGCATGCGCAAGTGCGTTCAGTCGTTCTCCGAGTTCATGAAGACCTTCGAGTTCATGCAGGCCCGCATGTGCATCTCCATCGACATTGGCGCCGAATTCAACTTTGGATCGTTCGGAGACTTCCTCGGCTGCTTCTCTTTCGTAATTCTCCGATTTTGGCGAGCGTTCATTCCTGATTTTTCGCTTTCAGATGTCCGTTGACCAGCAGGGCATCACTGGAGTCCCCGGCGCTCCCGTTTCCGGCGCCACCGAAGCACCCGGCAGCTTCTCTGAAGGTTTCTCCGAGGGCGAAGGCGTCAGCGGCGGATTCACCATCATTGGCGGCGCTTCTGAGAGCTTCTCGGAAGGATTCTCGGAGGGCGAAGGTGTCAGCGGCGGATTCACCGTAATTGAAGTGACCGGCGGAGTATCCGAGGGCGAAGGACATTCCGGGGCAACCGAAATTCCCAGCGGATCCGTCTCCCCTGGCGGCGAAGTCTCCGCGGGAACACCGAAACCGGGATCTCCGTCGGAAGAAGCGCACGGCCGCTTGGAAGGCGTGTTCGGTCTGATCGACTGCAGCCAGGGAGGAGCCGAGTTCACCGTTCTCGTCAAATCGCTCGTCGAGATGTCCAAGTCGCTCAGCGGAGTCGACCAAACCGATTTCCTGGGAATGGTCTACGACGTCCGCGACCACATCATCTGCAACGCGTCGCTCACCGAGGAAGAGATGATCGTGCGCGCCAGCTACCAGATCAAGGGATTCTGCGGCAAACGCATCTCCATCAAGAAGATCGTCCAGTACATGGCGATCGGTTCGTGGGGAATACTCAACGACTTCTTCAACATCGCTGTAACGGTAGGGTTGAGCGAGCGTGTTGAACGAGCGCATCTACGCCGAACTGTTCCAGATCAACGGCCAGTCGTGCCACTCTGTGATTGTGATGAGCGGCGGCAAATGCGAATTCACGGACGCACTCGAGGCGTTCGCGGTGACGCTTTCCGGCGAAGAGCGGACCGATTGCGAGGCACTCGTCTCGGACTGCAAAGGAATCTTCGGCAGCTCGTCGTTCTCGTTCTCGCAGATGATGATCGAGATTCAGATCAAATTCAAAGCGTTCTTCAAGAAGCACGCCTCGCTCAAGGCCAAGTGCAAGAGCATCGAGATTGGCGCGTGGGGAACCTTTGAGATGTTCGAGGATGTCAGCATGGCGGTAGAGTTTCAGCTTCCTGTGGCGCATCGAACTGATGCTCCAATTGTAGTGGTACCGCTTCTCCGAGTTCGAGGCTTGCTTCTCCATCCGCGGCGGTGAATCCGAATGCGCGATGGTCAACGACATGAACGCCGACTGCAGCAACGCGAGCTACGGATTGACTCGTGCCGAGCAGACCTCCACCCTCGACTTTACCAGCAAATGCCAGGCTCCTTCGCAGGACGTCTCGCTCAACAAGATGGGCAAAGCGAAGAAGATCGTCTACGAATTCAAGCAGTACATGCTGATCAGCAAGTGGCTCTTCGCGATCATTCGCGAGTTTGAAATGGTCGGTGAAGTGGAATTCGGATGCTTCGGAGATTTCCTCGACTGCTACGACATCGTGAGTTTCCTTCCTCGCTGAATTTCACGCTCTGTGGCGCTTAGATGGTCATCTTGAACGGCGCAGCCACCGACGTTCCTTCCCTTCCACCCACCACGAGTATCGCCCCGACTACGCCGACTACCACGATCGCTCCGACGACCACCCCAGTGGCCGGAGACTGCGCCACGGCCGGTCCTCTCTTCAAGCTCAACAACAATCACTCCATTGTGGTGAGCAGCCGGAGCAGCCAGAATCGCATTGCTCACTTTCAAATTCCAGGTCGACAGTCTGTACAGCGGCTGCTCGGGCTTCGACGGCACGCAGTGCACCAACTTCAAGCCCTACATCCTGAAAATCGACAACGGCGTCGTGCGCAACTCCACGCTGACCTCGGACAGCCAGCGCGTCTCCTTCTTCTCCTACATCATCACTCAGTACTGCGGCACCAACGCCCTCCGTCTCCACTTTGTCATGAACGTCAAAATGTCGAACGGATGGGGAAACGTCCAGCAGCTGTGCAACTGCGACAAGAAGTAACTCTCCGAAATGAGGTGTGCGGGCGTTCACATCCCTGTCTTCTTCTTCTTCCCTAGCATGGGATGAATGTTTTTGAGCATCAAAAAATGTTCATTTGAAAGTAAATTTTCAACTTGCACACAAAACTGTTCTCTTGCATCATCCTCAGCAGATCCGCCGCTAGAAATTCGCTTCAATATCACGGCACCTCTTAGGTGCTGACTTGAACAGTTGGGTCTTGCAGCGGTTTGAATGCACGCTCTCAGACTGTCAGCTGCGGCGTTTGTTGCTGTTCAATCGAAAAGACCTTTATAGGTCTTTTTAAGTGGCGACCTCAGTTATGCAATTGCAATTTAATACTTTTGCCGTTGGCCGGGACGCCATCGCTTTGTATCAAAAGAATTGACATGACGAGCTGCCACAAAGTTTGTTTGTTCGGTTTGTTAGGACAGTCTGGTCTACGAAACTTTGCAACTGATGTCCATATTTGTTCCTTGTCCGTGTCGCCACGCTGCTCTGGTTCGCGTAGAGCGATTCTTTTGGCCTGGCTGCAAGTTCTCACACGTACCGCGTATTTCCGTCCTTGCGATTAGATGCGACAAAAGTTTGAGCTATAAACGTAATTTGAGTCTCTAAATTTACTAGAAAATCAGTGATTTCGACAAGATTTGAGGCTTGGCAAAACAAGACAAGACGAGGCAAGACAATGCTTTAATGGGACAGTGACATCGCTCCAAAAAAAATCTCAGATTTTTCTAAAATTTCGTGTAACCCCACTAATTCGGCCCTTGCGACCTCGCTGGTGCAATCAGAATTCTTGTAGGACATCTCAGTAATGAGCTATAAAACTTCGCGGGGAACCTACATTTCCAAGAAAATCGCTGGTCTTTGCACGATTTAATTGCGGTTGGATATGCTGTGTACGGTAGCACTTTGACTGTTCTTTGCAATTTTTCGGCCAAATATTTCAGAAAAATCTGAGACTTTTTTGGAGCGATGCCACTGTCCCTATAAGCAGCGGCTGTTAATCGTGTGGGAGATGTGATTCGCACACTAATTGCGGCTTCACAATCAGACGGCCAGGAGCGCAGAATGGTGGGATTGGAGCATTAGATTCTTTAAAGTCCTCGACGGCTTATGATTTGTTGATTCCGTTCGGGCTCAGAAGTTGACCATTGGAACTATCAGGTCAAAACACCGACGAGACTCTCCTCTCTTCTCAAAAAACAATTTTGCCGCTGCGTCAGCGAAGATTGCCGCAAACAATTCAACAATAATTAGTCCAAAACCATTACTTGACTCACAGAAGTCGGCGAATTTTGAGCTCAGTGCCGTTTCCTCACTCACAATCATGTGGCCTCTGGTCGCTTTCGCCGAAATCGCTCTTCTCTACGTTCTCTGGAGCTCAACCATCGCCGTCATTGTGCTCATGTGCAAACGTAAATCGCCTTCAAAACTCTACAACAGATGTCCGCCTCTGTTTCTGGTCCTCGTGGCGACGTTGCTTCTAGCCATCGCCAACTGTTTCATGCTGGTTCCTTGGCTGGCGCTCTCCAGCGGCTTCTTCACACTGAACAAAGTGCAATCACAGATTGCGTTTCTTCTTGGAATCGCGGTAATTCCGCCCAGGACCCTGTACGACTTGCAGACGCTCGCTCTGTTCCTACAGCGGATCTTCATCATTTTACTACCGGTGAAGCGCTGCGGGTTTACTACTATTCTAAGTGTTGTCAACGTCTTGGTTGTCAGCGCTATGGCCACAGTGCTATTCGTGGTCTTTGTGCCCGCTCTACTGAAGGACACATCAATACCAGAAAGTAAGAGTTTTACCAACTTTCCAACACTCTGAAATGCGCGTTTAGACTGCTTCTCATCTATATGCATGTCGCAAAGCTTCAAAATCCGACCAGGTCTTACTGTAATTCGGCTCATTTCGTCGAGTTTAATCATCCTCTCCGGAAGTGTCTTTCTGCTGCTCTACTCGAGACAGAAAACGCACCAGAACGAGTCCGAAGAAACAAAATTCTACGTCATGCTGCGAATGTTCTTCTACTTGAGAATATTCCTCGAAGTGATCCCTTTCTTGATGGAATTTCTCCTCTTGAAAACAGTAATCATTGGTCTCATTTTCAGTTTTTTAAACACAGTCTCTTGCAGATGAACATAAGCGTAGCGCAGTATGTGGGGCCATTTGGATCGTTTGGAGGCGCAGTTGATGCGCTGGTGACTACGCTGCTCTATTGTAGAGTGCTGTTCCCGCGCAAAGTCGTCCATCAAGTTAGCTCTACAACCCGATTATCTTAGCGACTGTGATGCCTGTGCCGTACAACAGGATATCGGAGTTGTGCTTTTTTTTTTATAAATTCTGGAAGAAACGTATTCAATTA
The DNA here is from genome assembly GCA_007213375.1 of Steinernema feltiae. Lineage (NCBI taxonomy): Eukaryota > Metazoa > Nematoda > Chromadorea > Rhabditida > Steinernematidae > Steinernema > Steinernema feltiae. Next base: position 71,431 of record MQUG01003387.1, read on the forward strand.
AAACTGAATAAAACCTTAACTTTTGTCGTCTTAACTTGTTCTACAACTTTTTTTTAGGGTTAAGATGAAATCGAAAAAATAACGAAAAAGTGAGACACGATCACCTGCATACAGAGTGTCCCATAAACACCGTCACGTGTCAAGTCAATTATATCTTAACGAGGAGCCAATGGCACTCGCGCTATACACAATTGGAAAGCGGAGCAAATTCAGATACAAACAAGTTTAGTCAAAACGATTGAGGCGTCTAACTTTTTTCGGGGTTATTTCGTTCAAATTCTCCGTCTCCCGAGCGCTCTTCAGCGCAAAACTCCCAAAAAAGTATACAAAAAACAGCATTACTATGCAAGGAACACGGATAAGACACCAACGGACCATTAAATAAAGCGAAAAGGCAAAAATCAGTCATAATTTAGGCCGCGTGACATGAAAGCTGGAAGAAAGGGTAAATGGATGGGAGGTAATCAGTAGGATTACCTAATATTCAAAAATTAAATCTGGTCATTTTAAAGGTTAGAATCAGCCTTTGCGGCTTGCCCCACATGAGGATTCAATTTTCAAATGGTAGAAGAATCGCCGAACACTTTGTCGACAATCCGACCGCAACGGCCTTATCACCTATATACCGCCCTCAACAGACATGACTCCGTGGCGCAACGGTAGCGCGTCTGACTCCAGATCAGAAGGTTGCGTGTTCGAATCACGTCGGGGTCAACAAATTTTGTTTTGTTTCCGATTACACTTTTAGTTTTGCGTTCGAACTTTGTTCATCACGAGCGAGCACCCTAAGAAATTGGTCTAATTGGTGTTAGTCAGCATCAGTTTTACCTTATTAGTGAACGTCGATAACAACGTTTCTTGTATTCGATTGCGCTATTTCTCACCCAGTGGCGCTCGGAATGCGATAAAAGCAGCAAAAGATGTACAAAAAAACGCTTTCTAACCCTGTTCTGCCCAAAGTCGAAAGTCTAAAGTCATAAGGAAGTGGAGAACAAAAAGTGCTTTCAATGCAAGAAGGCCTCTTATCTCCAAAAACCGCAAATTCTTTGGTCTTTGCTGCAACGAAGACTCTACGGAACTGACTTGCGTGGTGATAAGACGTCTTTAAATTGTTGTTTTGCATCTTTTGGAAATTTATGCCACTAGAAGAAACGTAGGCTTTTCGAGTAACCGAGAAGGCTCGTCTTGCCGACCTCAAAGTTCCACAGAACAGCGGAAAACAGGCTTCTGACAAGCTGTCAAAATCAAAGCAAAAACGCCTTTCAACGAAAGCAGTTCTTCTCCTTCCTATCGAAATGACACGATGACACCACCACCACCACCTCCTCTTCCTCGCACGCCCTTCAATCAAAGATCAACTCAATTGTGGGGGCTACTTAAAACGCTCTCCTCCCTCATCAGAACATCAACTCGTCACCGTCCAAGATGCCATCGGTTACGGTAGGAGACGCGCTCTGTTCTACTCTAATTGACTCTTTCTGCGCTTCTTTCAGCTCGCTTCCCTCGTCTTTGCGCTTCTCCTCTGCGTCGCCGCCGCCGCTCCGACGCACGAATGCGGAGAGAACGAGTACTTTAACGTGTGCACCGGTTGTGATTCCACATGCGCTGATGTTGGAATTCTGGGATGCCCGCTGGTCTGCAATCGACCCGGCGCTTGTCGGTGTGTAGATGGTAAAACTGACATTCTCAGCTGATAGCGTTTCAACGCGGAGCATTTCAGGATTCGCAAGAGACGCAGCGGGGAAGTGCGTTCGTCGAGAGACGTGTCCGGCGCTTGAGTGTCCCGCCGGCCAAGTCTGGGAAGCGTGTGGAGGATGCGAGACGTTCTGCTTCGACAGCAAACCGTTCTGCGTAGAGGATTGTCTGTTCTCACGTTGTGTGTGTCCTAAAGGTGAGTGGTACTGTTTGCTAAATACATGTTGCTTACGGGAGATTCAGGCACGGTCCGCAACTACCAACACGAGTGCGTCGCTCCTGAACAGGGCTGTGCGAAGAAGACCATCAATTGAACTCACGGCTCTTTGTAGTCGTCTTTATTTTAACTTGTCGTCAATCTATGCACGTTTAATAAAACGCATTTACTCTTAAATCAAGTAGTAATTACGGTAACTTTTAACTGTGGTTGCAAGGATGGACAGATGGGAAAGGGGAAGTAAAGAGTCATTTTCAGCTCCAAATCACCATACTAAGACAATCAAGACGCCTTTCCAGTGGAACTGTCTCCATTTAGAGGAGAGAACTGAATTTTTAACGAAAAGGGCAAAAACCAACGACAGAGACTAACAAAAGACGAGCGTGATGCACGATATGAGTTCAATGCGTCAATCAACCGTCAACTTCCTGTGATCCGGGCCATCCAGCACCCTTTCCAACACTCCCGCAACAACCAAGAAGTCGTTGCAGATTGCATTGTTTTTAAATTTAGCTCAGCTTTACCGAAGCATCTGAAGCGTTCAGAATTAGAGCCTTGCGCTTGGTCGTAGCTCTTCACGCGGGGATCTTTGCTTTCATCATCCATCTGCTGCCTACAGAACGACATGTGACTCTAAAACACCTGCTCTAATTTACAATCATCCTCTGATTCAGCTGCTTTTCGCAGTTGCACTGTCTTGTGCTGCTTTCTCTAGGCTGTTTTGACGCGACTGTTTTGTTTGGATTCGTGAAATTGACTTGAAATATTCAAGTATTTTCTGCTCTTGCACCTGTTTTCTCTCTTGCGGAATGAACACGTCAGACCAGTCCCCTATACTAGCCTTCAGCTATCGACTTCTCTATGGCTGCCTGTTTATCAGCTCATCCTATTGTCTTTCTATGTTCGTACTCTATCGTTTTGTTTGTAAGTAGAGCGGCGCTGCTCTGGTCATACAATGCATCCAAACCGAAATAGCTAATAGCTACCGTAAGCTAAGAGCTGATCTTGTTACCTCTGAGGTGGCCGCTTTTGTACTTTAGTTCAAAACATGACGCTCACGTCTCCAAAACAGCTGCTATATTTAACGGTCATCCACGTTACCGCGTGTAGGAGTTGAGAAATGGTCGTTCTTTATAATTTCATAACTAGTTCGATCCTAAAACGTCAACTCCTAAAGCAGCTGTTTCGCTGTGGGCAGTTTTCATTGTTTTCAACCCTCGTGCACCTGTTTTCAATTCACTGTGGTGGTTCCGTAGGCGGTGGTTCACACGCTCTTACGCTCTTCGCAAATGAACACGTCGTCGGTGGAGCCCCTTCCTCCGCCCTACAATTATCGACTGTTCTATGGCTGCCTGTTCGCAGTCTCATCTATTGTCTTTCTATGTTTGTACTCGATCGTCTTGTTTGTAAGTAGAAGCTTTGTAGCTCTGCGCGTCACTGATCGGTTGATTCAGATTTTTACAACGCACAAAGCATTTCGAAGAGTTCCGTGCTTCTGGATCATGACAGCGATGGGTGTTTGTGATTGCGCTCTGCTGATTGGACAATCCGGTATTGGAATACGCGTTTTGACTAGTTTGGATACGAAGATTACACAAAAGGAGGTGCGTTTGCAGAGCTTTAAGCAAGTGTTCCCGGGCGGACTAGAAGTCTTGTTACAGGGCTGAACCTCTTAATTTGAGAGCATTCCGGTCTAAAGTACAGCTCAAAATCATTTTCAGATGCTCTAGGGCTGGAGACAAGTTTTGGTCGAGGCACAAATTTTCTAGGTAACTCCGAACTGAAAAAAATAGGTCCTTAGTAAACGTGGAGGCTGAAGATCGACTGAAATCGTAGCGTTCTGAGCTGGCCGATTCTTCCTGAGTTCTTCCTGAACAAAAAAATCAAATCGAGAAAAATCGAGAAATACCTCATTTTGTCGAGAAAAAGCGAATTATTCTCCTCTCCAAGGGCCTATTTCTCAATAACCTATAAAAATTTGAATAAACAAGATTTCCTGATTTTCAATATCAATAACATTGAACGTTTCACGAATCCTGCGGATCGTTCATAACACTACATTCCAACTAATTTCTGATCTCCTGAAATTTCTTCCTAAAATTCTCCTGAGATATATCCTGAAATTTCCGAAAAACGCGGCCACAACAGCAAGAAGCCGCCTCAATCCCTTTCGTCAGGTTGATCGTCGCAAACCCTCCAATTTCTGGTAAAAAAAATAGGGCCTATCTTCTGTATCATAGGCGGCAAGCAAGCTGTGTAAATTCTGAGCTGACCATCTTGATCGCGTCAGCCGGAATATAGCGTATACCAAATTTCAGAAAAATTTGAGACTTTTGGAGCGATGTCCGTGTCCCTTTAATCCTTGTTGTGGCGGCTAATCACAGCAAACGTCATAAAACGTAAAGTCTATGTTTCAGATGCTCACTATACTTCGCACTCCCGCGCTTCATCAAGATCACCTCTTTGAAAAGGTGCAGATGCGAAAACAAACAAAACATTTAGTTGAATTTTCTACTTTAGCTAATATTGAGTCTAATAAGCGCGGGAACGATGTCTTCGATGATGCTGATGGCCATCCTGGCCCTGAATCGACTTCTCACAATTGCCGATTTTGTGCGTGTGCCAAAAGTGTTCTACATCGTAAGAACAACCCATCTTATATGCTAATTTCATTCTTGCCTTTAGGTCCTTTTGGCTATTAGCTTGAGCTACATTCCAGTATTCGAAGCTTTCGTCCTATTTGACGGTGATGGAGTGATGTACGACGAGTTCAACATGGTTCCTGGCTTTGTTTCATCGCCGATGATTGGCACGTTCACCACAATAGATACGTACATTGGCTTCATCTCCTTCATATCGTCGTTGGTCATGTATCTACTCCTCGTCGTCTTGCTGATCATAAAACGTCTCAAACTCGCAACGTTGCAGAAGAAGAAGTTGGCTTCCTACGAGATTACAATTCTCGTTCAGAGCATTGTGACGTTCATAGCCGGTGGATCGCTGTTTGTTCTCGTGAATTATTGTCCAGCGAGCTGGCGCCTCTCCTATCACTTTAGAGCTTGTAGCAACTGGTTCCTCATAATGTATGCCGGTGCGCTGAATCCCGTAATGTACATAGTGAGCAACGGTGAGCTGCGGAGAGCTCTGAGAGCGATGATTTTCGTTGGTAAAATGAAGAAAGTTATGGTTGTTCCTAGTTTGACGCCTACTGGAAGTATTTAAAAGTGAATAAACTCGACTCTAGTTGATGAGTTCTATCTTGGGAAGGGGCGGGAGGTCTACAACAGAAACAGGCTATTGTTCGAGGCAAAGCACCTCGAATAGTACGATTGAATCAGTGAGCTCTTCTGGATCGAGCTGAGTGGTCTTTATGCATTGTACGGTAGCACTTTAACCGTTATTTGCCGAAAAAGGCCATTTTAGGCCGTTTCACGTGTTTCTGATGGCATGAGAGTTCTTCGCGACCTCGAATTGGTCTAGAATGACCATGGTTTGCGGCCATTTGGCCAAAAAAAGGCAAAAAATTGTCATTTGCTGACCAATCGTAGACTTAACCGTTCGCGCGCAACCGCACAAATCGATTTTTCATCGTTTCTCGGCTATTCAGCCACAAACACGTGTTTCCAAACATAGAAGGAGCACTGAAGCTTCACTGAGTGTGAGAGACAGATCGGCGAATGCCACTAGTTGGCGTTTAAGACCTGCGCAGCCCGGAACTGAAATCCACGGATGCGCTGCATCTCGCAGCTGTTATCTCCGGCCGACGACCAAAACACGACGCCTCCCGATTGCCCGAATCGTAGCCAACGATGACAATCGAAAACGGAGTTTGATCCTAATCTCCCGCCTATATAAATTGATCCAACGCGTCCATTTTCCATGTGCAACCAATCATGAACTCCAACGTTCTCCTCTCGCTGTTCGTCGTCTTCGTCTTCGTGCTCGAAGCCCACGGCTTATTTTTTGGCGGAGGCGCTGGAGGCGGAGGGGGTGGTGGTAGGTGCTGTCCTCCGCCACCTTGCGGCGGAGGCTGCGGCGGAAGACGCAAGAAGCGCAGCATTCCGGAGCGCGATTCCGAGTCGTCTGCGCCTCCGTGCAACTCTCACTTCTTGCAGGAAATTATCGAAGAGGTATTCAACAAGTTGAGACCAGTTCGTTTATCTCCGTTTGCAGTCAATCGTGGACAATGACATCGACAAATCGCTCCTGCACCTCAACGAGCGTTTGGAGCACGAAATGAACGACGCGGACGATGTCTACGTAGCCTGGTGCTCGGATACAATGAAGTCGTTCAAGTTTGCCACTCAGCTCAACACATTCTGTGCGCTGTCGAACGCAAACGTCACGTGTAATGTGTTCCACCACTAGCCGGCAGCTCTACACGGTGCTAAACTCGTAATTTGTGCAATAAATTCATTTTTTTCTCACGACTCACCAAACGCTTTGCACTGTCAGGTAACCTGGCGCTTGGCGCGCTGTGCACTACGAAACCTGGTAAACTAAAAAACTAGACTAAGAAACTAAGGCAGTCGGTCTAACCTGAGTCTAGCGCGCAGCCTAAACTTAGATGTTGTTGTCTCTTTCTTGAATTGCCTGCCTCGTTTTATGTTCAGAATGCAACCGGGCCCCAGTTTAGACCCACCCAATCTATTTCTCGTACATGGATACGGTATGCCGCTCGTGACTGTTCGTTGCAAGACCGACATTATCGGTGAGGAAGGAAACGTGTGAAATGGCTGATTTAGGCTTGCTGTCCGCGTACAGTCTTCAATTCTTTTGTTCAACTCTTTCTGGTCTTTTCGCTCCATTAATCACCGTCGTCTTGTTCTGACTACATCCCCCTCAGCGGCTACTGTACAAGTTGGCTACGTTACCACGTCCCTTTGTCCGCAAAGAAATGAAGCAATCGACGCAAATAACTAACGAAAACAACGTTGTGAGAATTTGCGTTGTAGTTTGAGAGCAACTTCAATTGTGGAATTCATATGGCTCCTAACATGGCGAGGTGTTTGGGTTTCGCAAACAGGTTTACCGCATTGCTAGAACTTTGAGATGAATGAACGTTGGAGCTTTTCACCGTTTCTCTCAAAACTGGCACGCATCTTGTTATGCTTGCACAATTGACGCTCGATGCTGTGCTATTGGGCAATGCGCCGGAAGCAGTTAGAGCAATTGAGACAGTTGACTCATAAACACAACGTTTTAAAAATTAGCTTCGTAGGTTGCGCTCAATTTCATTGTGGATTGTGCGTATAGTCTCTCTCATACGAGACAGGAATGCAATTGATTGCTGCTGCCTAATTTCCAATTCCGCATTACTAGCGTCAGCGTCAGTTAAACATTGAAAATTGGTTCTTTGGAATTGGAATTTTCTGTTTTTTAGAGTTTGCCAAAACCGTAATCTTTGAAACGTTGGATTCGGATTGGCCAACTCTGCTTAGAACGTTGTATTCTTTCAAAACCACCATTCAAATCTAAAATCCTACACGTGAACAACTGTTCAAAAGATGAGAAGACAAGCGGTAATCATTGATGCCCTTCTAGAACACCAAAGAAGCCACAATTGTGTGACTTTTGTCACACGAAATGACGCAGTCAAAGCCTCTCTTTTGATTGTATAAAAGGCGTTTCTTTTGTTAGCAGTGAGCCGGAAAGTGCCACGAGTCGCTGACTCTGACGCTAAGTCGCGCATTCAACGCATTTCGAGTTATTTTTAAATTTGAAACTGCGCGTTAATTCCGAGCCACCGGTTTCCTCATCACGTGCACGAGTCACCTCTCTCTGCGCGGTAGTGAAGAGATGTTTAATGCCTGAGATCGAGACTTTCATGCCGTCATAACTATGCCTGTATTCGTTTACTAACAAACACCAAATCCACCAAATTAAATTTTGCTTTTCTCATTCTCTGATACCGTGAGAACAAAGTTTCTGACGTTCCTGGAAATTCCCGGCAATCGGAAAAACAAAAGAAAACACGCAATTTTGTGTTTTCCCGTTTACTCTCCGGTTTTTCCCTGGATTCCAACGTTTTTGCGCTCTGACGAGAAGAGGCTGTACGAGCAATATCTACAGCGTGAGCTAAATCATCCCTTTTCAGCGCGCAGCACAGCATGGAACTGTACATATTCCGTCACGAAACCTGGCAGAAGCTCTACGCATGCGACTACCTCACCGACGAACAATGGGACTCTCATCGAGTCCCTCATGTCTATCACGGAACATTCAGCATCTGCTTCTCGCTTCTGGCTACAGTAGGACACGAATTTCGTTCAATTCGTCCAATCTGTGCACCTAGTGTCTCTACATTCCGTGTCTAATCGCGATGCGCAAGAAGGAATTCTTCTCGAACACCTGCTACAAAATCATGTTCTACCTCGGTGTTGTGGACCTCTGGTCGCAGATCATCGACGGCTACGTCAGCGGCTTTCTGTTGATCGTAGGAGCCGAATTCTGCACTTTTCCTCATTTCATCTACATCGCCGGCACTTTTTCGTTCTGTACGTCACTCCTACCGTAATCCTGCATGACGAAAAACGATATTTCAGCTTCTTGGTGTTCACAATCCGTTCTCTGCCTCCTTCTCGCGGTCAATCGCCTTTGTGACATCTCCAACAACAGGAAACTTGACGTGATTTTCACGGGCTACCGTACTCATATGTGGTGTTGCCTAGCGTTGATCTACGGTCTCGTCATGACGTTTACACCTACTTCGTTGGTTTTCGTGTCATCGGCGGGTGGAAGTTGGTTCTACGACCCATATGTCGGCTATAACAATCTGACGTTGCACGCCGGAATTGATCGTAGTTGGGTAATTTCGCAATCTTTAGGCTTGTTTTCTAAGCGTTAAAGTTGTTTTTCAGTACTTCAACTACATGATGGGCGTCCAGAATATTGGCACAACCGTTCTTCTGTTTATCCTCTACGCAATCATGATCACAAAACTCTACCTGAAGACCAAGGCAACCGAGCAGAGAACCTCTAAATACCAGCTCTCGGTAACTACCTGTATTCCGGGTTAGGCAGCCTAATTTCAAATTCAGATCTTCTATCAAGCAGCACTCATCTGCTCGATAACGGCAGTGGCAGCGCTCACCTACCTCTGTATGCAGTTCTTCTGCACCCCTGAGTGGCTAGTTGCCGTGGGACACTTGACTTGGCAAGGCAGTAACGGTATAGAGCTTTAGTATTGGCATACGGTATAAATGGGCTATTCAGGAGGACCTGCGTTCATCTATCTCATCTTCAATCGTTCGATCCGTCGCAAAGTCGTTCAAATGTTTGCAATTCGCAAGAGAAACGGTTTGAAATGTGAAAACATGAGAAAAAAACGAAACAAGAGCTTTTTAGAGATTACCAGCACCACGAGAAATGGCTTCTGAAGATGTTCACATGTCGGCAGCAAATTGACCTCCTTTTTCAGCATGACACACAGTGAGAGCGACTCAGAGTTTACTAGAGTTTACAGAGACAATTGAATTATTGTGGATACCTTGATGAACGACTTTGAACTGCGTCCTCATAATATTTAATTAATTAATTAATTGTTGCATAATTAAAATAATCAGAATTAGAATCAGATAATTAATACAAACGCAAATTTCCACAGTGAAGAAGGAGCAACTTGGCCCGTCTTCAACGGCAAATTCCAGAACTCGTTCTACATAGAATTTGATCGTTTTCCCTCTTGTATCCTTTGTTCATGAGGTCCTATTCCGTGTTTATGCAGAGTTTCACACAAATCGGACTGATTTCGAGCAAGGAGTTCTCATTTTAAGCCTAAAAAGACGTTTTTTTGCACGTTTTCACGTACCAATTTGTGCTGGCATTCAGTGCAAAAGACAAAAATTTACTCATTTTGTAATTTTATCAATTGACTAGGTACCTGTTACCCGTTGAAGTGAATTTAAAAATATTTTTTCTCATGGAAAGAGACGTAAAAATAATTAAAATTGAAGTTACGGCTGTAAAACAAGCCATGGTTTCTTGCTCCGTTTACAAATACTTTATTCCGGTATATTTTAGGCCCGGTTGCAAAATTCATGTATCTTTTTGGTGATGACCCGGTTTATTTTGACTGCATATGGTAAACGAATTTTTAATTTTTATTCCAAAGAAATCCTCGGACGTCCTCTCTGCATATTGAAGCAAATTGAAATTTACTAATGATGTACCATCCCGGCACACAAGTAAAATAAAAGCAATTGCTTTCAAACTGGCCAGCACTGGCCACTTCTTTGACAAAGCACAATTGCTTTAAATTCCTTTCTGGAATTTGCTGGTTTTATTAACCCGAAAACGTTTCTCCACCTTGACTCTTAATTTTTTATAGCTTAATTTAAGTCTTTGGCAAGCAACGGCTATTATCCCCCTGTTTACTTATAAATTTTTGCTGATGACCCGGTTTCATAACCCATTTGATTGCACAGAAAACGTGATTATTTTTAAATTTCCATTTTTCCTTTTTTATGTTTTCATATCATACATTCTAACAAAGCCATCCTTTGAACGACTACTCTGAATTCACTCGTTTACCTCAAATTACAAACTGTAACTTATCTAGTTTACCGGCAAGCGCCGGCAAAGCCAGCGCTTGCCACTTGACCGGGTACATAATTGAAATCACTTTTCAAAAACTGACCAGCGCTGGCCACTTCTTTGAACCATCTGGGTCTCGAACGGAATTCCTGAAGAAACGTTCCAGAACATTCTATAAAGTGTAATAAGGAATGAAACTGACCAGCGCTGGCCAGTTTGGAAAGTTGAATTAAGAAAAAGTATTAAAATCTGACCAGTGTTGAACAGTTTAAACTCCAGTTAAAAATCTTGTGCTTTATGGAACTTTCTGGAGCATTTATGTAAACAATCGCTTTAAGATCCATTTTTTTGAACTTTGTAATTCATAAACTTTTGACTCTTGATTTTTAAATTTTTATTTTTCTCTTATTGAGCATTCCAAACAACGCAAGAAAATTTCGAGCGCTTATATTAACTGGCTAGCACTGGTCACTTTTGAATCCTTATCGCTCCTTACGGAATATTCTGGAAGTTTCGCGAAAGACCTTCAGAAAATCGTCATGAGACCAAAAAAATTTACTTTTCCTGTATTTTTTAGGAGCTCATACTTTATAAATTTTTACTGTTTGACTTTTGAAGTTAGTTGTTTGGAATTTCCTGAAACTGGCCAGTCCTGGTCACTTTATACTTTTTAATTATTTGTTTTGAAAATTGTTTTTTAAATTTTAAAACATTTTTACTGTTTACCTGTGTACCTTTTACCGTATACCTGTGTACGTTTCGAATGTTTTCCTTTCGGGAATCAAGTGCCGTTTATCGAATCGTAACGCTTTTTCCCAGTTATAATTGTATATATAAAGTGATTCAGAAAGTAGTGTCACAAATCACTCAGGTGCGAGATCTATAATGCCAATATTGCCTGCCTGAGAGGTCTCCGTGAGCTTTGGTCGTCTGGAAGAAGTCGCAATTCCATTTGAATGAAGACAAAAACTCCTTAAACGCTGATCTCCTTAGCCATCTTAAAGGACTTCCATTGAACCTGTGCCATTTTATTACCCGAAAAATCAGAAAACAAGCTTCAAACATAACAGCGGGGCCAGAACATCGCCTCAAATTGCCACGCCATTGAGTTTCGATCTGAATTCTGTCTGAAAAAAGGCGCAAATCACTTTCCCGTTCTCTCGCACGAGCTGTAACGTACACACTGTTGCATATGCTATTCAGGTAGTCGCCAGAGACTATACAGGAGTAGGCTCCACCGACATACTGTAGAATTAAGTGCTTTCCATCTCTCGAGAAGTCGTGTCCCTCTGTGCTGACGATTCCAGACAGCGCGTTCTGTAGCACCAATTGTCGGTAATTCTCGTTTGTCTTGAAAATCCTGTTCATCTAAAGCAGAAAACTGAACGTAAGCTACAGTAATCTAGAACATACCGTATCCAGATCATAGCAGACTCCGATCTCCTTGTAGAGCTTCAATGTAAGATCGTGCAGAGTGATCTCCTGAGAGAACCTGATGAGATCGACGAATTTGAACTTGAGATAATCATCCGTGTGTCTGGGGTTCTTCCTGATCGAGCTACCGCAGGACATGATGATCTCATCGAAGGCGGGATCGTAATCCCACTCGAATTGATTTCCGCATATTGCAGTGAAGAACTCGGGAGGCGTGCTCGCGAACGTACCGAATCGCTCATTCAGAGACTCCAAACTCGGCTGAGTTGCATCGAAGATTGCGGCATAATCGCCCCAGAACGTACTACTGTAGACCGGAGACATCAACGTTAAAAGCATTATGAATTGTTCAATCTAAATTCATGCGATTTTAAGCTAATTTTGCGACAAAAAATCATACCTCGTCCTCAGGGGCTAGGGCTTCTAACGCCTCTTTTGTGAGATTGACTCGTTTGAGCTCTAGTACGAGGTCATCAGCGGTGTCTTCTCTAATTGCCAGAGCGATTCCAAAATAATAGATAAAAGCTTCCTTGCGGTCCATAGCTGACGTTCCAAGGAGCGCGTTCCACTGAAAATAGCATAATCAAAAATCGATGTTTTGTGTTGAGGCAGCAAATCTATAAGCTGACAATCAGCAGCACAACAAGTCACTGATACAAGCCTGTGAGGCTGATATGAATCGTTCAAAACTCATTTGATTTTCAGGGCTTTAAGATCGACTACCCAAAAAAAGAAAAATTGGAAAAAATGTCCCAAAAACATACCGTATCCAAGTCCAAATCAACGTCGTAGTAGTCTTCAATGTACATCTCATAAATTCTCAAATAAATCCTCGGAAGTTCCACAAGATGAGCGATCAGGACGTCCTTTGTAAATGGAATCCGTGTTTTCGGCGCTAAATTTCCTGATCAACAACACGACTTAATGAAGCCCCACCGTCCAGGATCATCATCCTACTCGTGCTCATCCAACACTCTCCATCCGCTTCCCCATTCGCAGCCATTTGAACGTGGAGATTCTTGCCAAAAGCAAATTTCAGAGCCATAAGCAGTGAGGTTGCGTTCGTTTGGAGCACTTTGGAAGCGATGGACGCTGTGAACGGCTGTTGGAAGGATTGCTCGAAGAGAGTGAAGAAGTCATTGAGGGTTAGCAGGCCGTAGTGCTTGATCAGGTCGAAAACGTCCTCTTTGGTTGGAAGTGATTGATTCTGCGCTCGAATACAAGTTTTCTTGTGCCTAAACGCACATGTAGACGTTATTCAAAATGGATCTAAAGCTGCAAACCTAGACTTACACTCCTCCTTCGTTTTTGAAATTAGCTTCAGCAGAAAAGTGGCATTGTTTACGCGCTAGTTGGGGTCTGACGCACTCGATCTGAAGAGGAGGAGTGCTCTGGCCATATTTCTTTTGAATCAGCTGCTTCCAAACTGGAATTTGATTCGAAGAAGTTGTTGGAGTGGACCTACAAGAAGGACAGGATGTGAACCTTACGTAAGGATGGAGCAGACAAACTTGGTTACAGTGCGATCAACATTTGAGGCTGAGTCCAATGCGACAAATTTGGTCTTCACGTCTTCTTCAAGTTGAGTTTCGGTGGTCGGCGCACCTCTGTAATGAACTCTTGAGATAGATTGGTATAGCACTGAACACACCTAAAAAACTGCTCAAATTCCTCGAGGCTGCAGCCCTCTGATGCAGCGACCTTTGTTTCCACCCTCTCAAGTCGATTTTTGGAGTTTGACGCGTCTTTACTCTCGCTTTCATCGCCAAAGTCAGCGACAGAACAATAATCGTTCAGGCGTGCAGCGTTCAATGCTGTATCGGTTTTGGTTGGCGTTTGGCAATGAGATTCTCGAAGTGGATCATCGCTGTCAATCCCACTCATTGCAGCTGACCTACACGAACGACAGAATGAAATTTAGCCAACGATGAAGCAAACAAACTTGATTTCAGTGCGATCAAGAGCATTAAATGCTGAGTCCAATTCAACAATTTTGGTCTTCGCGTCTTCTAGCTGAATTTCGGCGATCGACGCATCGTCCGTGATTTCATGATCGACGTTAGCGAGGCGATAGCCGTTCTGTTCTTCTGTTTTCAAAAAAACGCCTGATGTTGTGATTTCCCACTGACATTCTTCGAACAGATCGTCGTCGTCGATTTCACTCCCGCTATCACAAGTCACAAAAGTGTCGTCGCTTGAGGATTCTGATGGCGCGGCCACTTTAAAGCGGCTGCCGCACCCTGTAAATTGAAATTCAAGCGTTCATTAACTTTTTTTGGTGGTGAATTTTGATCGATCTCCTTCCAATTTACGTTAAAAAGTTAATACGAACACAAAAGTGCCACTTTTGATCAGGATTAATCTCCTATCAATCCGCAAAGCCCATAAAACAAACTCACACGAGTATTCCGTCCAGCGCTCCATCCTCGTGAATTGCAACTCACAGTTATTTGCGTTCACGGCTGAGAATAAGCATCAAATGCGAGTTTCAAGACGATCGCGGAGAGATAACGAAGCGATGATAACGTCGCCGCGTCTCGTTTGGTGCTCAAATGAAAGTGTTGCACAAGTGAAAACGAGAGAGCGTTGCACAGCGCTTTATACATGTCACAACATTGGCGCGTGTAGCAGGCGAGTGAGTCAGAGCGCCCGCAGATGGGGAGCAAGAAGCTGTTTTATTCAAATGAGGTCACGATTGTTTGCGTCATCGGGGTTCGAAACGCACAAAATTAGACTTTCTTTGTCGCTTGCTCAAACAGGTCCCCCTCAGCTTGACTTTTCCAAATAAATCTGAGCAAGCGATCGTTTGCTCGCCTATTGCTTGACATGCGCTTCCAACGAGAATATCGAGCATAAAGGTTGCGATGCATCATCTCCCTCCCCTTCCGCTTACAACGTGTCATCCAACGTGCCAAACACAGAAAACGCATGTTCAAAGCAGCTTATTTCTGGTACTCTTAAATTTATTCTAATCTCAACCTAACCTATGACGACCAATCCACCCAATGGAGCAAGGCAGCCCAGCACCATCGAGCTCAGCCAAGTCGAATTATTCCGCTGGAAGGCACTATTTGCTCGCCTATTGCCATGCCAATAGACAGATTGACATGCGCTTGCAACGAGAATATCGAAAAGGTTGCAAGGTTGCAAAGGTTACGACCTCCCTCTTCCATCCGCGTAATGCCATACTTGTCATTCAACGTGCCAAACACAGATAACCTCATGTCAGTCCAAAGCAGCAAAATTTCTCAACAACGTTAACTTTATTATATCTCAATCACCGCCAATCCACCTAATGGAACAGCACAGCAAGGCAGCCCAGTGTTCAGCACCATCGAGCTCACTCAAGTCGAATTCGTCCGCTGGAAGGCATTCTTTCAGTGCATCCACAGTAAGCCGGTAATACAACGAAGTAGTTGGACACATTTTGAAATTGTGTGAAATCGAAGATTCAGCAAACATTCTCTGGAACAGATGAACCTTCATTCGGGTCGAAGATCCCATGGCGAACGCTTCCAGCAAGTCCTTCAGCTTGACTTCTTTCCGCTCTCGAATGAAATTCACGAAATTCTCCTTTGTTCGAGAGATGCTGCCGTCTTCGCCAATGTAAGCGAGGTGGTACACATCTCTTTTACAAGCTACATTGGCAGGATGCATGAATAGAGCGCTTCCAAATAGAGCATCCAGGAGATCGTAGCTGTATTTCGCGTGTAATCGGAAGATCGCATTGAGCTGCAAGAACGAACATCGGAATTCAAAGCGGTTTAATTTACCTTGTTCCTTCTTAGATCCAGGGTTCGCCTGATATGTGAATTGACGTTTCGAACATACATCGTCTTCTTAAACTCGCTCAAGATGGCTTCGTAGACGACTTTCTGTTTTTCAGTTTTTAAGACAAATCCAGATGCCGTTGTTTCCCATTGCGATTCTTCGAGCTCTTCGTCACCCCTGCTCTCGTCGCAAATTTCATGTTGCTGCTTTTCAGTTCCCAAATTAGAGCCTGATGTTGTCGGTAGCCACCCAAGTGCTTCACGTTTCCTTTAATCAAGTTTCCTTTGAGGTTCTCAATTACCTTTTTTGGTCTGAAAATCACAATTTAGTAAATATAGCACAATTTGGTAACATACGGTTTTTTCTGTTTAAAGTTCGATGATTTGAACTCTGTGCGATCCACCAAACTCAAAACTGATTTGACTTCCTCCGGCGCTAAAATACATATCCTGCCGACTCCATTGTCGTTTGTGGAAATGTGGCATTTGTCAGGAATCGATTCCAGCAGCTCGAGAACGGAGGAAAATCCACATTCGGTATGTGGAAGGTCTTCACACCAGTCCTCTCTGCAATGAACACATGAGATAGGTTAGTAGAGCACTGAACGTACTTGTAGAACTGCTCTAATTCCTCGAGGCTGCAGCCCTCCGATCCCACAGCGACCAGCGTTGAGACAATTTTGGTTTCCACGCTTTCGCGTTGACTTTCGGTGGTGAGCGCGTTGTCGTTGATCTCACTCCCGCTGTCACACGTCACAAAGGTGTCGTCACTCGAAGATTCCGACGGCGAGGTCATCTTTCAGCATCTTCCCTCATCAAAGATTCCTATTTATGCGTTCGGTCATCAATGCCACAAGCATTGGTAACACATAGTGCATTGCACAGCCTTACAACTTCTTATACAGTAATCAGTGCAAATGCCAAACGTGTTTTTAACATTTTTGTAAACACCGTTTCAATTTTATTCTTATTTATCTCCGCCGGTCCATTTAATCGAACAATACAGCAAAACGCCCCAGCTATTAGCATAATCCATCCCACTCAAGTCGAATTCGTCCGTTGGAAGGCATTCTTTGAGTGCATCCGCAGTAACTTGATGAAACAAAGAAGACGATGGACACATTTTGAATTTGCGTGAAATGGAAGATTCCACAAACATTCTCTGGAACAGATGAACCTTCATTCGGGTCGAAGATCCCATGGCGAACGCTTCCAGCAAGTCCTTCAGCTTGACTTCTTTCCGCTCCCGAATGAAATTCACGAAATTCTCCCTTGTTCTAGAGATGCTGCCGTCCTCGCCAACGTAAGCGAGATGATAGACATTGTTACAACGAGGTGCCTTTCCGGGGTGCATGAAGACAGCGCTTCCGAACAGAGCATCGAAGAGATCGTAACTGTTTTCTGCGTCCATTCGGAAGATTGCATTGAGCTGCAAGCACCAAAATCAGCCCGTTGATTCGTAGCTCTTCCCAATTACCTTTCTCTTCGATAATCCTAGAGTGTCTTGAATAGCGCATGCGATGTTTGAATAGTACATCGTCTTCTTAAACTCGTTCAAGATGGCTTCGTAGACGACTTTCTGTTTTTCAGTTTTTAAGACAAATCCAGATGTCGTTGTTTCCCATTGCGATTCTTCGAGCTCTTCGTCGCCAATGTGTCCTATTTTCACCTTTTCTACTATTTCTTTTTTCGTTTTCTTATTCTTTTTATGCCTGAAATGGAAAGTTTAGGTACGTTACAGTACGCCAAACATTGGCGTCTTAGGATAGCAACAAGTTAAGGAGGCTTAGACGTGCACAACCACACAAATTGCTCTAGAACCGACCACTAACTTACTTTTTTAAACCTATGAATCTCTTCTGCGAACGTTTTTTACCATTTTTCCCTCTAGACCCAGTTGAACGATCCACCAAGCTAAGTACCGATTCCAGTTCCTCCGAAGCCAAAACACGAACAGAAACAGCGCCATGGGGTGATTTGGATACGTGACAGATGTCAGATGCCGACGCCAGAAGCGCCAGCACAGAGGAGAAGCCACATTCACGGTATGGCAGCTCTTCACACCAATCCTTGCTGCAATGAACACTTGAAATGGAATAAAACAGAGCAAAACGAACTGGTAGAAGCGTTCAAAGTTCACGAGGCTGCAGCCTTCCGAACCCACTGCAATCAACGTTGCGGCGAGTTTGGGTTTTACGGCTTCAAAATCGCCGACAAAAAGGCGATTTTCTTGTGTTTCAGTTTGCAAAACAAAGCCAAAGTTTGTGGGTTGCCACCGGTATTCTTCAAGCTCTTCGTCAATTTCTATTTTCTGCTCAATGTTGGATGTCTTGAGCTCAGTGCGATCTACCAAGCTTAGGATCAACTCCACTTCGATTGTCTCCAAAACACGAACGCTGACAATTCCATTGTCGTTTGTGGAAATGTGGCATTTCTCAGGAATCGATTCCAGCAGCTCGAGAACGGAGGAAAATCCACATTCGGTATGTGGAACGTCTTCACACCAATCCTCTCTGTAATGCACACATGAGATAAGTTAGTATAGCACACTGAACGTACCTATAGAACTGCTTTAAATCCCCGAGGCTGCAGCCCTCCGATCCCACCGCAACCAACGTTGAGATAATTTTGGTTTCCACGCTTTTGAGTTGACTTTCGGTGGTGAGCGCGTTGTCGTTGATCTCACTCCCGCTGTCACACGTCACAAAGGTGTCGTCACTCGAAGATTCCGACGGCGAGGTCATCTTTCAGCATCTTCCCTCATCAGGGATTGATGTTTATGCGTTCAGTCATCAATGCGACACGCATTGGTAACACATAGCGCATTGCTACATAACTTCTCTGACCTGAATATCACACGATCCAGTTCTTCCAGTTAATACCGGAGATGCGGTCAACAAAAGTCATCAACGTTTCCACTGACGTAATGCTCGGCTAACCTGAAGATCAATTGTTCATTCATCAATTGCCTCCTGCTTCTTGTCAAAAACGGCTTTGTTCTTAAAGCCTGAAAAGAGAGTCTGAAAAAATAATTTCCTCTGAACATCGACAACACCGTCTTCCTCGTTGAATAACAACAACATGACCATTCGCCCCACTTTTCCTAAGAAAACAGGTGTTTAGCACCATTTGATCTGCATAATTAAGGCTGCTGTTTCGATCTCAATGCCGCAATATGACCATTACCGGCTATGTTGGCTACGGTTGCAGTTGTGGAAGCTTTGCTCACAATAGTCACTTGCTTCCTCACATTGCTGGTCACCACGGCGTTCTTCACGCAAACGCTCAGGAAGCCATTTACCTACAACTCCGTACCGTTGGCTTTGCTCTTCGCCGCTCGGTCCATGTCAGCGCTGGTCTTCATTTGTCTCGGCGCTCAATTGGTGTTTTATTCTCTGAAATGGATTGATAATTCGCCGAAATACACGCTGCCGTTCGTCTTCTCATCGATGTGCGCACACAGTGTTGGCAGTTTCTGTGATTTGGCCACGATTGGCGTCTTCGTCCAACGCACTTTCATCCTCACTTATCCCCTAAAGCCGACGGTGTTGATGAGCAAGACTGTTGTTCTTGTTGTGATGATTGTGGCTTGTCTCTCGGCTTCTGTGACCTTCTACTTCAATCTAAGCTCTTATCGCGTTGTCCCGCATCCGTTTAGCAAAGGTAAATGAAGCCAAGATTGCAAATTACTGAGCGAAGCGCGCCAAACTGAGGGTGACACTTTGCAGCTCTTTCAAGACAACACCTTACGACAGAGCCGTCTATTCTAATGTGCCTCCATTCTAGGCTGCTACGCATTCAACTGTTTGGACTCTCTGGGCCCAGCCGGACGGAATAGCGACCTGGCAGTGCGAGTCATCTTCGCGCTGACAATGACCATCTCTGGGAGTATCTTTGTGTTCGCGTTTCATCGATCGAAGAATCACTTCGCATGCCTTCGGGAGACGAAAATCAACAAATGCGTCAGATCGATGTTCATTGTGAGATCGAGCGTGATCTTTGGTTATTTCATTCCTGACTACGTCCTGATGAACACGGTGCGTTGCAGTATTTACTCGGCTGTGAGCGCTAACAGTGTTGCGTTTAGACCGGAAAGAATGTGAGCTTCTATCTGGGTCCGTACATCATATTGCTTGCATCAATGGACGGTCTCTCTTCGAGTCTGGTCTATTTCTACGTTCTGGTACAGAATAAGAAGAAAGTTTTCCGTATGGGAAGAAGAAACGCGATAGTCGGATAGTGACCGTAATCGCACGTTTGCCCGCGATTCAGTGATCGACGGGGCTGGGACCTTTGAGCCGAGTGCCTACTGCAGGGGTTTAAGCCCCGTTCTGCAGATACGAATCGTTTATGGCAAGGAAAATTCAATAAAACGCTTAATTACTTAATGAACTCACGATGACTACACCAATCTTAATACTCGATATTAACAGAATGCACATTGTTCCAGTTTTATCAATAAAACGCTTAATTACAGTTTAAATCACGATGAGAACACCAATCTGAAGACTTGATCTCAAGCACATCGCTCTTCCAGTTTTCTTGAGTTTAGAGATTCAATTTGAAAAGATCCGGCCGACAGCATCTCGACACGCAACCTCGACGACGAAAACCAAGTAAACACATCAACTCGTGTTTTCACGTCAATTTGCTACGAAACAACAACGATTTTCTTCTTCTTTCCAGTCACAATGTAACAGTAGATAAACGTGGACAAGAATCCATCGATCGATGCCATTAGAATCAAGTATGGTCCAATGAAATCGCCCAAGTTGGCACCAATCTGAAAAGCAGACGATTACAGCAGGAGATGACCATCTAACCGTCTTCTTTACGATGTAATCGGGAATAAAATGAATTAGCCCCGTCGTGGAGCGCAAGAGGAACATGCATTTCACAAATTTGTTCAATTTTGTCTCCTTTATAGACTTGTTTTTCTGCTTTGCCCTTCTAAACACCGCGACAAATAGGCAGCCGGAAAAGATCATTGAAAGGGCGCCAGTGCAGCGTATGATCAAGTTAGCATTTCGACCCGGTAGACCAAGAGAATCAATACAGTTGAAGACGTAACAACCTAAAATTCATCGTTGCCGCAATCGCTAATCTTTTTTAATTTACCTTCACGAAACGGAGGATCGACGGTTTTGTACGATTGCAGGTTGAAATTGAAGGTGAAAGATGACGCGATCAAGGCTACGACGACCTCGAAGGCAACAATCGCTTGATTCGAACGCCGAAACACCTTCAGCGGGAAGAGGAGGTGGATGATGCGTTGAACGAAGACGCCGACCGATGCGAAATCACAAAATGCTGCGATACTATGCGCGATGATCGAGGATAAAACGAGCATTACTGTGTGTTTGGGCGAGTTTTCGATCATCCCAGTCGCAAGGAGGATCAGAATAACGCTGAGGAAGATGAACACCAGTGCTGACAGGAGGAACGAGAGGAAGAGGACCGCCAGAGGCAGAGAGACAACCAGAAACAGGTTTTCCTTTGATCGAACGAAGAAGCCGACGGTGATGAAGACGGTGAGGAGCGAAGTGAGAATTGAAAGACACGCTTCTATGATGGCGTAGACGGCCTCCATCTGTCGCACAGTCAAACAATTGAAAGCCACTCAGCGCTGAAACGTGGTTTTTAAATGCATCTGTGAAATGAATCTTAATGAGATTCAGATAATGAAATTCGCTAAAGATACAGCTGCTTTAATAGTGTCAGGCCTCTCTTCACGTCTGGTCTATTTCTACGTTCTCGTCCAGAATCAGACGAAAGTCAAGGAAGAAGAAATTCGATAGTCGGATAGGTGCGTCTGCGGTGACCGTAATCACATGCTTCACCAAAGTTTGCCGCCACTTCTGTAATCGACGGGGCTGGGACCGACGGGACTGAGCAAGTAAAAGATTGACGTTTGATTACAGTTTTAATCCCGTTAGTTCAAGGTTCAATGTCAAGTGAAACTTCGTCCAAATTATCGAATGCACCAACGGTGAATTTCAGGTTGTTACGCATTTGTCATGCTTCTACTGGATTCAATGTGCAAAGATGTTCAGCCGCTTTATTGAGTCATTGCTCTACGGAAATGACAAAATTGGCTGAATAAAAGCAGCCGCTACTTAAACGAGTTTTGTTATCTGAATTTCATTAAGATTCTACGACAGGTGGATTTGAAACACCGCGTTTCAGCGCTGAGCGGCTTTCAATTGTTTGACTGTGCGACAGATGGAGGCCGTCTACGCCATCATAGAAGCTTGTCTTTCAATTCTCACTTCGCTCCTCACCGTCTTCATCACCGTCGGCTTCTTCGTTCGATCAAAGGAAAACCCGTTTCTGATTGTCTCTCTGCCTCTGGCGGTCCTCTTCCTCTCGTTCCTCCTGTCAGCACTGGTGTTCATCTTCGTCAGCGTTATTCTCATCCTCCTAGCAACTGGGATGATCGAAAACTCACCCAAACACACTGTAATGCTCGTTTTATCCTTGATCATCGGGCATAGTATCGCAACATTTTGTGATCTCGCATCTGTTGGCGTCTTCGTTCAACGCATCGTCAACCTTCTCTTCCCGCTGAAGGTGTTTCGGCGTTCAAATCAAGCCATTGTAGCCTTTGTGGTTGTCGTATCTTTGATCGCGTCATCTTTCACCTTCTATTTCAACCTGCAATCGTACAAAATAGCCGACCCTCCGTTTCGTGAAGGTAAATTCAAAATTAGCGATTGCTAAATGAAAATTTCAGGATGCTACGCATTCAACTGTCTCGATTCTCTTGGTCTGCCAGGTCGAACTGCTAACTTGATCGTACGCTGCACTGGCGCCCTTTCAATGATCGTATCCGGCTGCCTTTTTGTCGCGGTATACCGACGTACAAAACTGCAAAACAAGTCTATAAAGGAGACAAATTTGAACAAATTTGTGAAATGCATGTTCCTCTTGCGCTCGGTAATGGTGCTAACGTATTATATTCCCGAGTACATCGTAAAGAAAACGGTAAGATAACTTTCTACTGTTTGCATTAGTTTGTTGTTTAGATCGGTGTTAACTTGAGCGATTTCATTGGACCGTACGTGATGCTATTGGCGTCGATCGATGGATTTTTGTCCATGTTTGTCTACTGCTGCATTGTGATCAAAAACAAGAAGAAAGTCGTTGTAGTTTCGTTAGCGAATTTCTAATAAAGTGAAAACAAAAGTTGGTGTATAACTGCAGTTTGAAAGCTTTGGAACGTGGCGATCCAAGTTCAGCGCTGCTCTTGTAGCAACACGTAGCCATTGGAATAGGAAGAAAAGGAGTTCCGAACCAATGAATTGTTTGAACGACAGCGATCAGCGCGGTCCTGAAAGCGGATGTCTTGCTTAACTCACTGAGAACTTCTTCTCTTTGCGCAAAACAATCCACCGAAGGTCTCTGTCCAAACTTCCTGCGAGGATCCCGAAATTTGAGTAGAAATCGTAGCTGTAGAAGGGCGTAAAGATTAGTGCAAAATAGGCGAGGCTGAAGAGCCAAACGAGGATCAGAATGGCATAATATAGTCTGTCGGGCACTGCCAGGTCGAACATGACCGCGAATCGATTGAATGCAATTAGGTTCGCAGCGAAGTAGACGGTATAGTGAGTTAAATCGGCGATGGAGCCGAAAATCTAAAGTAGAGCATGAAGGGACGAATATCAGAGCCCGTGGCTACGGTGCGTTATTGGACAGCGAAGGCCTGAATTAGAGAGAATAGCAGCAAGAGCACAATGAGGCCGCTGATTGCTCAACTTGTTTTCTGGGTGATTACGTCTTTTCAAGTGAACCTAGCGGCTTTGTTCAAGACATCCTATTGGTCTGGGTAAGCCCTGGAAGCACATAATTGTGACCGCTTGAAAATCCATGATTTATTTCGAACTTTGCTTAGCTCAATTTTGCCTAATGTTGGTCAAACGGCCTCAAATCTGTGCAGTCAACTATCAGCCTGAGGCGCTATTTGTGGACTGCTAAATGAGAACATTCTTTTGGAGGCGAAATCTCCAAATTTAGATTCAGGGCAGCAGACGGTGAATAACGAATCTAAATGCGGAATCCTAATTTCGTGCTCCTGCAGCGCATAAAGGAGGAAGTCGACTGAGAATCGCCATCACTCGATCGTCCGCTTCTCTCTCTCACAGTCGCACAATTTCAGATGTTCGTCGCAGTTCCCACATTCGCCCTTTTCGCTCTCGTTGCGCTTGCTTCTGCCGCGACGAGTGGTGATCTGCCCAAGGATACGGTAGCCAAGCGGTGCTCCGACTACAATGGTTATCCGGATAGACATACGGTAGCCAAGCGATGCGTCTCGGATTACTGTGCCCCGGTCAAGGATACGGTAGCCAAGCGGTGCTCCGACTACAATGGTTATCCGGATAGACATACGGTAGCCAAGCGATGCGTCTCGGATTACTGTGCCCCGGTCAAGGATACGGTAGCCAAGCGATGCTCCGACTACAATGGTTATCCGGATAGACATACGGTAGCCAAGCGATGCGTCTCCGACTACTGCGCCCCGGTCAAGGATACGGTAGCCAAGCGATGCGTCTCCGACTACTGCGCTCCTGTGCAGATCGCCAAACGTTGTACCGGTGATTACTGCGAGCAAGGAACTTCGATTGACTAATCTATCGCTTGTAGACTCCGTGAACAAAGCATAAACAATAAAGCTTACTAAATTGCATTTGCAGCAGTCAGAAGTCTTTCTTAATTTGATTTACCGCTGTCATTCTGGCCTTAAACACTAACAGGCATCGTTTTTGTCTTTATGGTCCGCTTTAAGCTTAGACCTGGGGGATGTTGCTCAGTTAATCAGGCTTCGTATTGCTGTAATGGCATCAGGCTGTGCCTAACTGCGTAAATCGCAATTTTCAAAAATCCGCAAAAACATCAGCTGGAAACATCAAATTCAAGTCGTTAATCCCAACTGCTGTTAAGACTTAAAGCTAAAAACTCACATTATCCAGGAGCTGACAAAACGAGTTTTCGGTGATTGAAAAAACGCCAACAGGAATGAAGCAGACAATTGACAACGCGGAAAAGATGCTCAGATGAGCCATTAGGCAATAGCAGATCTGCTTTTTGAACTTGGGATGCCTGAGAAAGAGCTAAAAGCGCTGATTTATGAAAAATCTGAAATCAGAAGAACTCACCCAGGCAACAATCACATTGGAGGGAAAAGCAACAAAGAAGAGAGCAATGTGGAAGGGGCCACTGATGAGTCTGTGAGGGTTCCGGGGTGTTTCAATGTCAAAGATGATCATTTCGAAATTGACAAATGGAGCGTGCTGTAAGACGCAAAAATGCTTGTTTTATGGCGTAGATGGCGTCGTTATCGGCCGATATCAAGGAATTGCTGAAGTGAATTAGCGTGTTTTGACTCATTTTGAAAAAGAAGGCAATTTAGAGTGAATAACTGACAGAAAACACTTTTGCGACTGAAACAAGTAGCTGCCAGCTAGAGATGAAATCGAGGAAATAGAAAAGGTTCAAAAAAGGTACAACTAAGTTGGAATAACGTCAGTAGGCGTAAATGCACCTGCTCGCTGCTGTGAATAAGTTCACAGGCCTTCATTGAATGGCCTGGCTTACGAAGGACCTATTCAGAGAATAATTAGGCCTCAAATGAAAGAGATCGCGGAAAGCATCAACTTGTGAACCAAGATTGGGATTGTCATCAGATGGTCATCATTTCTTCCTCAATGATATCGAGGAGCTGAAAAAGCGAAAAGCAAAACATCACAAAAGTCAGTAAAGCGCACGCCTACCATCATAACAAGTTTTCTACCTTTCAGTATTTTGTGGGAATTCATGACGAGTCCGTGTGGTTTACATGTTCAATGGTTCAGTAGTGTAGGTTGTCACATTCACAGGTGAGAGCGAGAGAAGACGACCGTTCAATATACTACTTTATTGCAGTTTAAGAAACAGAAAGATCAGAAAGATTACGATCAAGTCAGGGCAGGGATACAGTAGAGTAAATCAGACGATGAGAGCGATGGAAGGTGATTAAAGAACGATTCGTGACGAACACGTCCTCGAGATACCGGGTCATCCGCGCCTTTGGGGGCCCGGTCGTTTGAGGTGACATCGTACCGGCGGGAGGCGTGCTGGATCTGGCTGGCGCAATCTGAGTGACGGGAAGGAGTCGAGATACGGCTGCTGGAGCACGTGAGGGGTCTCGCTTGTCGGTTGCGATGGATGAAGAAACACAAATTGTCAGGCCGAGGTCGCCATGCGAACACTAACAGTGCGAACTGCTTTATTAAAGACGTGCTAAAGACGTTAAAAGGTACGAATCTCTCACTTTAGGCAAAGAGATAGGAGGGCGGGGCCAGAAGAGTAAGTCAGACGATAATAGCGAGGAGAGGAGATTTAAAAGAGCTTCGCCATGAACACTGGAGAGTCACGATTGTATTTTATCAAATTTTGAGCAGGCACCGCCAACCAACTCTATAGCGGTTCGGTTTCCATTGAACGCCGGGCCTTTTCTTAAAACTTTGCTGTTCACAGCACCACTAAAAGTGAAATGTTAGCCTCCTTCAACTCGATTGATCTTACAGGATCGTGACCAGATCTTCGAACGTTGAAAAGCGGCTCCACAGATGTGCTGATGCTCGAAGCGAACCTCATTGATCTCTGCAAATCGACGATGTAGTGTACTCCAGGCTCTGCAAGCACGAATAAGTTTTTGTATAAGGGATCGGAAATCATACCGCGGTTCTACGCTGTGCCGACATAGACCGACTTTGGAGTCTCCATTCGGTAGTAGTAGTATTGCGCTTCCATAATCGAAACAGTAATTTTGAACCACATCGCATTGGCAAATGCTTCTAGACTAGAGCGGCATTCATATCCAGAGTACACCAAGTCGTTTTTTATCTCGTAGGTGAGTCCGGTGATGAGTTCTTCCATGACTGTCACGTGTGTCCATGGTAGCCATGGCTGTCTGTTGCAGCCAATGTTGTCTACGTCTGGAAACAAACGATAAAAACCACAAATTCGATGAGAATATTTCGTTGTCCGTCTTTTGTAAAATTTTGTGAATTTTTCATTTTATTGCCGTTTATTTGAGTGTGTTTAGTGAAAATCAGTTTTGCTGAATTGGTTTTTGAGTCATTTTTTAGTGTATTTTTACGCGATAATGCAACTTTCTGAAAGTTGGCTATGGTTTAGACGCGCATTTCATCTGTCCGTCTTTGGCATTTCGATGGACGTTTATCTTTGGGAATTCAAAAAATTAGGAAATTCAACCTTTTCAATCAATCTAGGGAATTCAATCAGTCCTGACGGAAAGATGAATGAGGACTTCTATACTACACCCGCTGACCCACGACACTTTTTGTGGCCCTATGACAATAGTGCATTGTACTTGGAAGATCATGTGAGTTAGTATTGCTGTATGTGAGTCCCCAGTGTGGCTGTGTCCGCGTCTCGCGGCGATCTCCCTTGTGTGTCTAGTTAATCCAATAAACTGATCGCTTTACCGTCCGCTTATTCCCGTGACAATGATCGTGCTCAATGGCGAGCCTTTCCTCTAAACTTCACACGCTGAACCACGACACTTTTTGTGGCCCTATGACAATAGTGCATTGTACTTGGAAGATTTGGCCGATCATGTGAGTTAAATAAGTTAAAAATATGGTAATATTTAAATACTTAAATTTACTAATATTTATTTTTCATTTTTTTCACAATTATTGAATATTTAAAATTGTGTTTTTACCAGAATTGTTAAGATCCGTGGTCAAGAGTCAAATAAAATAATTTGTACGGGAACGTGCGATGGCTCGAATACGGCGCCCAAATGAGCGTTTTTTGGACCTAGTAAGATTGCCTGAACTTTCTTTTCGTTGTGGATAAAGCGTGCGTTCTGGGACCGATCGCAAGGGAAAGTGACTGCTCGTGACGTCGCCGTACCCAGTTCAAGCATCCATTTTGGATTCGGTAGACTTTAGCGTTAAAAGATGAAGTATGAAGTTTAATTGCTAATTGTCAAAATTCGACTTGAAAAATCATGATGAATAAAATTGTTATTTCCTGTTTTACATATGAAAAATATAGATATAAAAAACGACTAGAATAACTCACATTTAGTGGAAGAAGACGCTCAGGGCAGATCGACAGTGATTAAGGTCAGTTTGAATTACCCAAGCATCTGAAAACAAGCGGTTTTCAGCAAACAAACGGCAACATCGCGTTTGACCGTCGACGCAAAACGATCGATATCGGCTGCCGCACTTTGCCGCCGACCGCGACGCGCGTTTTTTGCGTCTAGCTCGACGCGGTGTTGCGGTTTGAGCGCAATCGTTTAAAATTACTTGTCGCTCCGTCGTCATCAAAAGTCGTGAATTATAGCTCAGCTACCACAAAGATCACCGCTGATCACTCTCAATCCCACTGATGGGTGAACGTTGTTGAACGGCTGTCGAACCAGAAAAGTAAGTATTTCAACGCTATCCGCAATCGGCGTTGAAAAACACAGACGTGCAGAGAAGACCAGACTCATCGCATGCTCCCATGGCGAGCTTCATTCGAATCCAATCCGACAAAAATCAATCTTCTGACGAGGCAAAAAGCAATGCGATAACGTTGAAATTATGACCGACAGCACCAGAAGACGTGTGTGGCCTCGCTGTTCATGGAACTAAATATCTGAGTAGTGCGGATTGACTTGTCTGCTTAGCCACCTTCGCGTGCATACCGATGGCACCAACGCAAAAGAGGATCCAAATCACGGAGTAGGGCATAATTGGCGCAGCCGATGCAAAATTTGTGGATAGAAGCACTGCTAGAGACGGCTGGTTACGGTAGATGGTTAGGAAGGGTGTGTGGAGAAAGATGGTGAGCAGTGCTGCCATACAACCAAAAGCGAACAGGAACATGAGCGAATACTGCAAAACTGCCACTGCCGCAATCATGTTGAAGTTCTTAAGATCTCGGTTATGACGGACTTAGCAACAAATAATTTAAAATTAAAGAATTCGTATAGGGACATGCGATAGTGCAAAAGCGAAAAGTTTACAAATAATTTTTCAGACATAAATGGCTTGGTTTGGCGCCAAGCCGGAACGCCCTAAGAAGCACGGTATGCCAAAATCAAAGTAGAGCCCTTTTCGCTTGTAGAGCGCTTTATTCAAATTAACCAAAGCAAAATCAATCAATATCTACATTTCTCTCTCCACGCTGCAAAATTCCAACTTGAAACTGATTGAAGTTGCACGCTCCCACTGCATTGTGACGGTCCGTTTCGCCGAAGTTTGAATTGAATGTTTTTCAATTGAATGCTCAATTCTCTTCCTGGGGAGTATTCCAAAGTATTCCTTGAGTTGCTTCGCTGTTCTACCTGTGAATCTACCTTCGACTTGTTGATGGTCAATGTCAAAGCGATTCTTTGCCTGCCACGCGTTATCCGCTTCAATGAAGATCTCCGGAGAAATGTAGTCGCAATCCTCAGAGCAGAGAAGTTCAAAGGTGGGTTTGTGCACAAACTCCACTAGTAGGTCGTGGATCTCTTGTTCTCGCAAATCGACCGAACTTACACTTAACGATCGGAGCCATTGTGAACGCAACTGACGTTTAAGAAACTCAATCGCCTTTGCGTTTGTCGTTTGTGTGTTACACGAAAATTCCGGAACAAATGAAACACTTGAAAATCGGTCTCCCAGTAGTTCGAAGACATCGTTGGGAACGGCAGGAGAATAAGTAATCACCACGCTTTGGTAGAGCTTTGGCGCCACCTGTTTAAAGAGGTCAAAATTCGAGTTCTTGTTAATTGCGCAAAAACCGATGAATTGGTTTCTGGCTTCGGCTTCATCTAAACTCAGCGCCGTGTCCATTGATTCGCTGCTTTGTAGAAAAAGTCCATTAGAGTGAAGCAGGACTTTCGTGTTATTCTTGGCAAAGTCGCTCCATGGACCGCTGAGTGTGGCGAGTTTTGCTTGGTGCTTGCGGCCAGCGTCAGCGCCACTATTGTCTGCAGCGATAGCAACGATGTCGTTGATGACCTTGTTGGGCAGAAAAGCGAATTGATCAAGTCGGACTTCTTGCGTAAATTCGGAAGACCGCAGCATTGCGACGCTTTCTCGAAGCAGCTCCTCCGCGGACAGTTTTTGTCTTTTGCCGTCGTTGATGTTCTCACCGCACGCAGCAATCCGTTTGCCTTGTTCCATTTTGAGCTGATTTGTGACTATGAACATGATTTCCCACATTTATGCATCTAAAGCGATGCGACATCGCATTGCAGAAGTCTCGCAAAGCAATGTTTGAACAAAACAACGATGTCCACGGATATCGTTAGTTAAGTAAATTCATTACCACGTTGTAAAAAATTCACAAATTATTCACAAACTCTAACGTGAAACGGATTGAATTTTCAAACTCCAACTGCATTTTGACGGTTGTTGGTGAAAAGAACCCACGAGAAAAGATCCCGAGGTGAAAAGATCCTGGACAAAAAAACGGAGATGCACGCCCCAAATTTTCTGACAACATTGTTGTTTCGCGTTCAACACATCCAAAAGGCAAAAACGTTGCTGTTGAAATCCGCTGACTAATACACCGACACACAAAGGTAGAACAGTTACGGGCAACGTTTGGTCCAAACAGAAAACGGCAGGAGAATAAGTAATCACAACGCATTCGTAGAGGTTTGGCGTCACCTGTCTAATGATCTCAAAATTCGAGTTCTTGTCGATTGCACAAAAACTGATACTTCGTCGCTGTGTACTTAGTCTCATCATGCATTCGATCCTCATTCATCCTCATGCATGCATGCGAATCATAGTAAGATCGTCCAATCAGCAGCCCTAAATCCCATTAAATCATGTTTGAAACATCACCGCAATCTTTCTGTTTTCGACAGATGTTTGAGATGGTGCTGCAATAGTGACAGGAAGTCGCGAATGGAGGAGATGAATGGATTACGGTGAATACAGGGATTAGGCGAATATGACCATTACACCGACAGACAAAGGTAGCAACGTTTGGGCCAAATAGAGTTTTGTAGGATTGTCAAGCATTCTTTTTCAAGAAAATCTTTAGGTTTTGTGCTGGGTACTTAGTTTCCTCATACATGCCCGTTAGCGAAGTATGGTACGATCGTCTAATCAGGAGCCCTAAACAATCCATTCAATCATGTTTGAATCAATCTTTTTGTTTTCGACAGATGTCAAGTTGTTTGTAAATAAGCTTAATTCTTAAGTTCTTTTCATTGAATCACTAATTGATTGCTCATACTCGCATTTCCTTCCTAGCAGCTGCAGCAATCTCTTTAGTATGCAATGAATTTCAACCTCACGCACGGACTCTCTTCTCTCCTCGTCCTCCTTGACTTTTCGATAGAATCAGCGCTGCTCTACATGATCGTCTTCAAGACGTCCAAGTCGATGACCAAATTCAAGGTCTATCTGGCATTGCTGTGCCTGAACAGCCTGTCAATGAGTGTTTGCATTGGATTTGTATGGCAACCAGAGTTCCTGACACCTCCGCTTTGCGTCTACCGTAGTGGTCTCCTCAGCGATCTCATAAACAACAGCTTGTTGGCCGCTATCGTCGCCGCTTTAATAATCGCAAACATGCACCTTTTGCTGCTCTCCTACTACTTTGTCTACGGTCAGATGAACTACGATACGAACAATCGTGCGTCGTATTGTCGCATAGCTTCGGAAGCTCTCTTCGTCGTCCTGCCGGCCGTATGCATAATCATTCTGATGTGCTATAGCAGCTCCTCTATCTCGTACATTCAAACTCACACCGGTCATAATGTTCACGAGCATCCCGACATCATTTGCTACTTTATTGGCGATTTTCAAGCCGATGGATTGGTTCACTATTCCATCGCGTTTATCGCTGTTTGCGGCGTATTTTTCATGTTCCTGACTGCTTTCTTGCTCGGTCGAATTCGCCAACGTCTCCGCAATCCTCCGGCCTACATGAGCGACTACACTCTTCAACTCCACAGAATGTTCTTCACGAATATCATTGTGCAAAGCCTCACTCCCCTCGTGTGCGTCTTCCTTCCGCTCATTTCGCTGCAAGTGTTTGTGGCTCTGGGAGAGCGTGCAGCTCCCGTGTTGTTCGTCAACTTTCTGTCCATAACATGCTTGCTCAATTCAGTTGTTTCGTCTTCTCTCATCATTTATCTAACGAAACCCTACAGAGAATATGTTCTGTCAAAGTTTAGAATTTGCAAAAAGAAGTTAACCGAATTGACAATGACACGTTGATGCTCTAAATGCTCTAGGTTGATTCACTCCTCCTGTATTCATTTGCCCTTGTTCTGATCAGCGTCACATAGCCAAAAGTCTGCGCCCCATTAATCGATGATGCAGACACGTTGAGGTTGTTTAAAAAGTTTTAAACAATAAACTACAATGAGAATCTATGTTGACTTGTCCTGCTTTCAGTTGAGCTCTGGCTGATCAGCGTCACGTAGCCAATAACCTGCGTCAACGTCTCGTCTGGAAAGAGTTGCGGGAATTAAAAAGTCTGCAAGTCTCGGAATTAATCGATAACCTACAAG
Organism: Steinernema feltiae; assembly: GCA_007213375.1. Lineage (NCBI taxonomy): Eukaryota > Metazoa > Nematoda > Chromadorea > Rhabditida > Steinernematidae > Steinernema > Steinernema feltiae. The sequence goes on from MQUG01003387.1 coordinate 103,604, forward strand.
CCGATAAGCCGACATATTCTATATTGCAAAACTCAAACGTAAAGCAGGTGGAAGCAGGTTTCACGTTGATGTTGGAAATACTCTGGAAATAGAATGGAAAATGGAAATAAGATAAAAATAAGATAAAAAATTAATTGGGACTTTGGTAATTGGGACTAAGCCCTGTACAGACGGGCGAACCAACAAACATTCAATTAAAAAAGCGCGAGTTACTTACTCCCTTGTCTTTCCAGTTCAGTTTTTGTTTTGTGACCTAGCGCCGAATCGTCCTGGTGCCGACCGAGTTCTCACGTCCCACTTGATTTTACTTAACAGATGCAATCTCACTGAACATTTCTCTACACATATTAGATCAGTTTCACTCGATAGAGTGCACAAGAAGACAAGAAAACAGTTGTGAGTCAACCGAATTCATCTGTTGAGTACATTTTCAAATGTAGCTGCGTTCACCGCTGTTCATCAAACTCACAGTCTTTTTCAGGCTTACTGTAGTTCGGAAACGTAGCAATTAAAACGTATACCGAATACAATTAGCGCTTATAATTAGCGCTTGTAGCATCGCGGAAAGGACGACCGAAGGCGATATTCTATTGTTTTCGCGCCTTTTGTGACCTGTGAAGCCGACGAGTTCAAAAAAGGATTCGCTGACGTCGCTCAAGTGTTGATGCTAATTTGAAGTCTTGGTCTTGTGGGCTCTGATAGGTCGAACAACCGAAATGTAGCGCTAAGTGATGCAGATTAGAAGAAAACAAAGATTGTCGACCAATGCAAGTACGCATTGCGTCACTCGCGGATTGTCGTAGATGCATTGTTGGCGCTCGTAGCTATCAGGATATCTAGATAATTGCACTCTATTAACGCCAATTGAAAGCAGCAATCTTCTATGACTAAAACATCTTCAATGACTAAGACTAGGCGATTATCCTCATAATCAAATTGGAATTTTGAACAGCGCACTCAAAATTTGCTAAACAAGTTTCGCTCGCTTGTCGCAGATCGCCTAAAGAAAATAGCGCGTGGTTCAGCGCCAATTTGACGCCTTTTTGAAGCCCAAGCTTGTGATTCGGAGCTATTGAGAAATCTATCGGAACGCCAGCGCTAAAATGGCTTTTATCTTAAACTCATTGCGATGTTCCAGGACCCACGGGTGGGAAACCCAAAAACGCTACACCTAGCCTACTACTCAATGACACGTTGATGTTGTAAATGTTCTCGGTCGGTTCACTTCTCGTGTCTTCATTTACCCTTGTGTGTTGATCAGCGTCACATAGCTTGTGCGACTGTCTTGATGTTGCTTTGGCGACGACATGACATTTGGGCAAAAGTATTTAGCGCGAACGACTTTACCGCGACAGCGACAGTCACGAAAGTCATGATAAAAACTGAAGGCTTATTCTCTCAAGAAGAGTACAAAAAACCTATAATAGTTGCTATCAGACACCATTTGAATAAACGACAAGGTCAGAACAGACGTCTAAATGGGTCAAACCAAGGTCTAGGACAAAGCCTCCTGTTAACCTGGTGAATTTTGTGCTCGCTGCTCTCGCTCTATGTCAACGTTTGGGTCACTATCTTGATGTTGCTTTGGATCTAAATGAATTAATCCACAGTCTAGGAAACCCTGCGGCAGCTCCTAGGCCTAAGTTTACGGCAGTTCTGACCTTTGATTAGTTCAGAACGAAGCCTAAAAAGATTTTGCGCTAAAGTCTGGACAAGTGCTTTGGCCACCAGAACATGATGTAACTATCGCCATATCTTTTGGACTCTGCCTCCTCCTTCAATTCAGAAAATTACAAAACACATAGATTAACTTCATTACCAGGTTTATAAACAGTCAATTGTTATTCTGTTATTCTACATTGCGAAACTCTAACGTGAAACAGATGCAATTGGCACGCTCCAACCGCATTGTGACGGTTTTTTTCGCCGCTTTTTGAATCGCATGTTCCTTGGTATCTTCAAATTTCCTTTTTCGGGCGTCTATGTTAAAGTATTCCTTAAGTTTCTTTGCAGTTTTACATGTGAATCTAAATTCGACTTGTTGATAGTCAACGTCAAAGCGTTTCTTTGCCCGCCACGCCTTATCCGCTTCAATGAAGACCTCCGGAGAAATGTAGTCGCAATCCTCACAGCAGAGAAGTTCGAAGGTCGGCTTCGTCACGAATTGAACTAGAAGGTCGTGGAACTCTTCTTCTCGCAAATCGACCGACCGTACACTGAACGATCTGAGCCATTTTGATCGCAGCTGACGTTTGAGAAACTTGATCGCTTTTTTGTTTGTCGTCTGTGATTCGCGTGTACATTTTTCTATGTAAAGATTCTGTGTAAATCTTTGAAACGTTACACTTGAAAATCGGTCTCCTAGTAATGCGAAGACATCGTTGGGAACGGCTGGAGAGTAAATAATCACAACGCTTTGGTAGAGCTTTGGCGCCACCTGTCTAATGATCTCAAAATTCGAGTTCTTGTCGATTGCACAAGAACTGATGAATTGGTTTCTGGCTTCGACTTCATCTAAACTCAGCTCCTTCTTTGTTGATTCGCTGCTTTGGAGTGAAGCAGGACTTTGGTGTTGTTCTTGGCAAAGTCGCTCCATGGACCGTTGAGTGTGGTGAGGCGCTCTAGATGAATGCGAACATGGTAAGCGCCACCCTCCTCTGCAGCGATGGCGACGATGTCGTTGATGACCTCGTTGGGCAGAAAAGCAAACTGATCCATCCGGACTTCTTCCGTATATCGGGAATATTCCGGCAAAGACCGCAGCAATGCGACACTTTCTCGAAGCAGCTCCTCCGCGGACAGCTTTTGTCTTTTGCCGTAGAAGTAGTCGTCGATGTTCTCTACGTACGCAGCAATCCGTTTGCCGTGTTCCATTTTCACAAATGATTTGTGACTATGAACATGATTTCCTCCTTTTTTGAAAAAGTTTACAGAAATGCTAAAACTGTGATGCACACCTTTCGCATCAACTAGCAATTTCGGTTTATTGGACGAGCTCAGGCAGCTATTGGCGAGAGCCTCATTGGCGTTACAGTATGCCACCAAACCACCAACATTTCCGCAAACAACATTGTCTTTTGGCGGAGATCACCGATCGCCGAAAGCGCTCAAATAATGTTAAAGACAGTCAGGCTGCAGAGATCGTTGAAACACAAGGCTTCAAGCGATTAGCCATCGGACAATCGGTTCTCAAACCGATTCTTTCCACACAGCGCGTAGAAAGAGCCTCGTGGCAGACGGGTCTAGAATGCGGCTAAGATGGCAGTTGATTGTGAGTGATTCGCAGCAAAGGGATCGAATCCGCGAGCTTTTTCTTGGCGGAGCAAACCAAATTGGCATTTAGCACGTTGCTACCACATGGATTTACCAGCGAGCCAAATTTCATATAAATTGTAGTTCTCCACTCTCCACATAGTTATCCATTCTTCTCCGCTTGGCTTTGCGGTTAATGGTAAAATATTTAAAAAAAAAAAGAAGATTTATTTAGTTCTTAAGACTAGGGGACAGTATTAGGCCTTTTGAAAGTAGGACTAAGACCCATGGTAACTCAGTTTTGCGAACGCAAGACGTCCACACCTACGGTGAAATCTGGGCTACGGTACAGACGAACAAACAACAAACATTCAATTAAAAATAAATCATTCCCCAATTATTTCGAAGCAGGACAATTCGCCGTTCGCCGCCAGTGTCGTAGAGCCTCAGAAGACAATAACCAAGCGTGAGTTGCTCCCTTCTCGTTCAGTTCAGTTTTTGTTTTGTGACCTAGCGCCGAATCGTCCTGGTGCCGACCGAGTTCTCACGTCCCACTTGATTTTACTTAACAGATGCAATCTCACTGAACATTTCTCTACACATATTAGATCAGTTTCACTCGATAGAGTGCACAAGAAGACAAGAAAACAGTTGTGAGTCAACCGAACGCAGCAATTCATCTGTTGAGTACATTTTCAAATGTAGCTGCGTTCACCGCTGTTCATCAAACTCACAGTCTTTTTCAGGCTTACTGTAGTTCGGAAACGTAGCAATTAAAACGTATATCGAATACAATTAGCGCTTATAATTAGCGCTTGTAGCATCGCGGAAAGGACGGCCGAAGGCGAGATTCTATTGTTTTCGCGCCTTTTGTGACCTGTGAAGCCGACGAGTTCAAAAAAGGATTCGCTGACGTCGCTCAAGTGTTGATGCTAATTTGAAGTCTTGGTCTTGTGGGCTCTGATAGATCGAACAACCGAAATGTAGCGCTAAGTGATGCAGATTAGAAGAAAACAAAGATTGTCGACCAATGCAAGTACGCATTGCGTCACTCGCGGATTGTCGTAGATGCATTGTTGGCGTTCGCGGCTATCAGGATATCTAGATAATTGCACTCTATTAACGCCAATTGAAAGCAGCAATCTTCTATGACTAAAACATCTTCAATGACTAAGACTAGGCGATTATCCTCATAATCAAATGGGCATTTTGAACAGCGCACTCAAAATTTGCTACACAGGTTTCGCTCGCTTGTCGCAGATCGCCTAAAGAAAATAGCGCGTGGTTCAGCGCCAATTTGACGCCTTTTTGAAGCCCAAGCTTGTGATTCGGAGCTATTGAGAAATCTATCGGAACGCCAGCGCTAAAATGGCTTTTATCTTAAACTCATTGCGATGTTCCAGGACCCACGGGTGGGAAACCCAAAAACGCTACACCAAGCCTACTACTAACAGCTATTCTTCAATTTACTCAAACCTGAATAACAGATTAACCTGCTATTGCGCATAAAACTTTGACTTACGTAGATGCAATTCAATTCAAGCGATAATCGACGCTAAAGCGCACTTCCGGGAGAGATTTATGCCTCTTCTTGGGCACCAAACAAGAAAGCCCGCAGTTGGCCGCATTTTTCTCTCTCGGGGCGTCATGACCTCGACTAAAAAAATCAGATTTTGTCTTGAAGATCAGAATTTGGGTTGGGCCCAATCGTGCCGCTGAAGTAATTAGTCATCAATTGTACTTTTGACTTCAAAACGTGGCAGCTCATTTGTTAGAATGGGCGACAATTCCCTAAATCTCCCATCTAATTAACAAATTCTACCTTATGTCTACGACGAGCTTGGCCTGAGCAATCCACCCGTTTGTCCTGTTTTGTTCCGCATTCTATTTTTCAGCATCTTGTGCGGTCAATCGTCGAATCGTCACACTGGGAACCAATTTGGCGTGAGAGCACATAGAAATCTCACAGTCATGACTCTTCAGGTTCTCCAGAATTATTCGATCCCTATTTGAACAATCTGAGCCCATGAGAACAAGATTCTTTTCTTCCCAGCATATCCATTGAACAAAAGTTCAGTTTTCCCCCGTAGCAACGAACAAGCCACTTACTCATTCTGGCTGTTTTCTCAAAATTCTCTCTTTAATGCGGCGTGCAATGTATATAAAAGTCGCTTATGACTAAAGGCGGAATTGTTTGCCTTAATTGAAATGAATTGTTCCCTTGGATTGTCGTCGAACTCTCTGTAATTGAATTGTTTTTCAGTTATTGCGTATGCAGCGCCTCCCTAACGCGCATCGTCAGTGTCGTCAGTCCGTAGTTTTTGCGTCACCGAATCAGAGTCGAGAAACGTTGCACAATGACAGCCGCTTCTATCTTTGTCTTTGACTGCGCCACCGCGGCGTTCAGCTTGGCGTCCATTTTCGTCAACTCGTTCACAATCATCTACATTGTGTACCGTAGCAAGGCGAACAAGCGACAGTACGAGATGCTCCTCTCGCTCATCGTCTTTCACATGATCTTCAACATGAGCTCAGTGCTCTTTCATATCTGCAAAAACCTCTTGTCTCCAGGTATGTTTAATGTAGCCTCTTATCCTTCTAAACCTCTCAATTAAGTGACCGTAACCTTATGGTCAAGATCGCTGATGCTCGCCGCGTCTGCGACCATTCTGTGTGGCAACATCTGCATCGTGGTGGATAGGCTGCTCGCAATCAACCATCCAGCCGCCTATTGTCATACACACAAGAAGCGCTGGCTGACATTCAGCTTCTTCTTTTTGGTTACCGTATTCAGCCTCTCCTTAGCAGCGTATATGTACGCTGAGTACGAGAAAAAGATAGACTACATATCCACACCACTCTACATTGTGAAATCCGCAGCTAGCGCCTTGAATGTACTGATTACTGTAGGGTTTTTGTGGAGATTGCGGAAATTTATGAAGAACTGGCAGAATTGTGCGGACATTGAGAACTTGAAAACGGTAAGGGTGCGATGTGCTGGAGGCCTCATCACCGCTTGTTCTAGGCAAATCAAATCGTCATCTACGAAATTGTAGCCGAGATCATCATCATCATCATTCCAACTATCGTGACAACAGTGTTGAACAACGTCTTCAATCGAGTTATCACAAGCACCGTTGGAACGTATCCCATAGCGTTGTTCGCGCTGTACACTACCGTATGTGCAATCTGTCTTGGAGCCAAATTGATGAAAAGATCGAATGTGGTGAGACTGTTCACTCGATCCACAGATTGATCGTGAAGATTGCGATCAACGAATAAAAATGTTCATCATTGTGAACTCGTGTTTACTTAACTCAACATCTCTTTCTCAGGCTCTTTTGTTCGTGCCTTCCTACAGTAATCAGGGCTGTAATGCACATCCTAGGCGTTCAACCATAATTTATACACAGGCCAGATTCGGTTTTGCTCCTCCAAAACACGCGTAGGCAATTACATTCTGCTGGATTCTAGTTGAACTTTATTCAATAACAACTCGCGTTGATTCCTATGGATCGCTCCAAATGCAAGCTGATACAGCGGTATTTGCTATAATTCACTTTCTCAAGTTGACTACAGTAGAAGTCCGCTTTGCTGTGTAAACAAGTTATTTGTATCGGCGTCCAGACGTTTTGCGCACAATTTGCATTGGCAATTGGTGAGTAATTCAAGCAAGCCGGAGAAGGGGCTGACTTAGGCCCAGGCGCTACCGCACGCTACGTTATACGGTTTTTTGAAACTTTTTGACATTTTGTCTGGGATTAGCTATGAACGTGTAGTTGGCAATGCAGCTCTTGGCATGAAGCCTCGCACGCGAAACAACCAAACCGGAAAATGTAGGCGTATCGCTGATAGAAGCAAAAAAATTGCGTTTTGCTATATTTTTACAAAAGACAACGCAAACCATTATGAACTTTCTGGTGTGCTTTCAGTGCGACCTCTAATTGGTCTTTAACAGCCACGAAAACACAGAATTGTGACAGAACGACTGCAAATCTGTGTTTCTTTGGGCCATTCGGGACCAATTTAAGGTCGCTTGTTCCAACTACACTTGAGTTTCTGGAATCTTGACGCCAAACTCGCGCCTGGTCATGTTTTTATCGCCAACAATTAGATATTCTTGGCTAACGAGGTTAAGCGCTTAAACTTTGTTCTTCACTGTGTGCCAAGTTGTCTTGACTTTCCCCGTTAACTACAGCGCAACAAGAGCAACAAGTGAAAGTTTATTTCAATCCACAAAATCACGAGCTGACAATGGAAACAACAGTTTGATTCGTCGATTTCAATCTCTTCATTTTCCACGTCAGCAGAACTGCACAAACCATCGTGTACGCTGAGCACAGAGCTACCGGAAATGGCCCAATTATGACCGTAAGCAGGATTCCCATCCACGTGAATGGTTGCAGAATAAGGTTCGGTAGAACGGTGATCACGAGTTCCGCCGTCATCTGGTAAAGAACCACTTTGTTAGCCTAAAAGCTTGCCACAAATCAATTGAGCTTTTGAGGCAGTTCGTTACCGCCTTGATGCTCCTCGTCACATACGACTCCTGCTGTTTTCGTAAAAATTTCTTCGCTTCAATCAAGAACATTACGGTAATGACAATGCTTAGACAGCAGAAAACGTTCTTAGCCAGCGACACTCTCCTCAAAACATCAGCGCTAACGACCATGTTGAAAGCAGGTGTTGACGAGAGAGGTCCGTCAAAGCCGGTAAAGTGCGCGAGTAGCGCCAACAGGAGGCTTAGTACCGTAAGACAGAGACTGATGATCTGACTGGGCCGAGCGTATTTCACATGATAGAGGAGCGGCGCGCGCATCGCCAGCAGTCGATCGGCTGCTGTGCAGCAATTACCGACAATAATGGCCAAAGAGGAGGCGAAAGTGACGTTTCCCAACCAGAAGACAATGTTTGGGTTCCAATCAGAGTGATCGGATAGTATCAGGCAGTAGCCGGAGTAGCCCAAAGAGCTGATGTTGAAGACGACGCCGAGAAAAACGGATTGAAGGAGGACGGCGTAGTGTAGCGTTTGTTTGTTTCTTGAATTGAAGTGCAAACTGAGGATTCGGACGTTCAGAATGAAAGATACGGTACTGCAGAGAATAGAGGTGATAAAGAATGCGACTGGTGGAATGAGAGCCATGCCGGAAGACCAGAATTTAGACAAATGCACAGCAGGAATAAACGCTTCTGACGTTCAGGAGGCGAGTAATAAATTCCAAAAAACACCTGGGTACAGGGAAACGCTGATGTGTGATCGGAGCACAGGAACCAAGCGCGAGTTTAGCACGAGAACGGGAATTTGTTTGTTAAAGCGCCGCGCATCGCTCGGCCGTTGATTGCACTGCAATTTGGAGATCTGCGCTAATTGCAGACAACGCGAATCGAAGTCGAAGAGCAACGGGAGTTTGAATCTTGTGAGCCGAGCAGCTGCTCTCTCGAACCAAGCGGAAACTGAGGCTAACAGTAATGTAAAACAGAATAAACGAGGGGAAAACACAAATCAGCCATAAATTAGGCCAGATATGACTTCGCCAGTTATCGCCCGTAGTTTATCAACAGGAGCTCGTCAAAACATCGGAACCAATGTAAATGATCGGCTAAAATCAAAAACAGTAATTGCATGTCCTAAGCGCGCTATGTCGTCATTTCGTCTGCATGCGCACAAGTTATAAATCGAAGCTTTGGCTTTGAGCTAAGAAGGAGATGGTCGAACATATCCCTTTGGACCCATACCAAATTTGGCACAGTTTTGCTATAACACCGCTTTGAGCATTACCACGGTTGATGCTCAAATAGCGCAGACGCAGCGCTTCAAGGCTGACAAGCCGAGAGTCAAGAGTTTGGTTACTTTCGAAAGGCAAATTTATCTGTCGCGCTTTTCGCTGTTCGTGGGCACAGTACCCTTAACTTCATCAATTTTCATTTTACTTTACTTTTTAAGCCATGTTGGACTCTTAATTCTGTCTGGTTCTTTTACTTTTTTTTGCCTGACAGGCTTGCTAAACCACACCTCCAAATGGTGACTGTATGCTTGTTTGTGATCTGTTCTTTGCGCGCGTCTCTTAAGTTGGCACTAGTCTGGTCCTTTGTTCTGGCACCTCACTGACTGACTGTTCGTTCGCTAAACAACTCACAATTTTGTGTTTTCCGACGTTTTTGATAAAACAGAAAAATCCGGATAACGTAGCTTAAGTTTGCTTTGATTTTTGCTTACAATGCAGTTTACGCAGTAACTGCTAGACAAACTCTGCGGTAGCGCCTAGGCCTAAGCCTAAAAAAGAACGGTTAGTTTTGAGAATACGAAGCTCTGTCACGCAAATGACAAAGTGCCGACTAAAACACAAAGAGTTGATTTGTGTCCGAATCACACTTTAGTGATTCTGGTTTAGACTCTAACAAGTGACAGATGTTTTTTTGGTATCTCAGAAACGAACCGGGACACAATTTAGAGCAAAATTAACTTTATACATTTGGTATTCACATTGAAAGGAATAGGTGGTCTGGTGGTTCAACCTTTGCTTTCACCTCTCTTAGTGAAACTCGCCTTTTATAATTGCGGTCGGTATTTCCAATTATTTGAAACGCGTGACCACGTAGTTGATTTTCGCTCGGCACTTACAACTTGTTAGTTGACGGACCTCGTGATCGTCTTGAAACTTTACATAACAATCAAAACAAAACGATTAAATGAGTTTCGTTCAACCAGAAGTGACTAGTCGTTTCCGGCGGACTCACTGTCCTGTGCGACTGATGAATTCAGGCCAATTGAGACTTTGGCTGTTTGGTCTGTATTGTGAATCTAACGCTTCTTTCTCTTCCTCTGTTCTGCCTGACATCATTACAGGATAACGCGCACTAGTGCGCAATAATACGAGGCTTAGCCTTGTACTTGAAGAACACAGGACGCAAAATTGTTCATTGACGTGCCATCGCAAAACCAAAATTAACCTAAAAGGAGCTATTTTGAGGAGAGTGCTTTTCGCCCCTTTCAATTTTCATTTATGTTTCCGTTTGGTGAACTCGCGATTGCTAGCGTGGTATAGCGTGGGAGTCACAGACATCATATTCCGTTGTATGATTACTGTGTGCGAGTCTTCAAACTTGGTAATTGAATCTTTTTTGAGAGACAATAGCGCGTGAATGTTATGATCTTGCAACCTATTGACGTAAATTGGTCGATGATCGCGCTTGTTACGGAAGTGGCGCTTGCCCGGTCCGTGATGACTGTGGAATAGCAGAATACGTGGAGCCCAAATTTGGAGTTTTCAAGCAACAGCGCTTGTTAGTGTCGCACGGAACTGCGGGATACGGTATTGCGGTCTCGCGGGCTGTTTTCCTTTGCGTTTAAACAATCATGCTACTGTGGCTCAGATAAGGTTCAATTATCAAGTTTGAGGACTCACACATACACATCGGAATTTGCCCTCCGCGTCACCCACGCTGCGATCGCTAGATTTTGACAGAACGAGATCAAACATCCACCGTTGACAGTCTCTATCTATGCCCACTCTGTGACAAGAAAGCGTTGTAAAATTCTTAATTGTGCGGCCCACGCATAGAAGAAATTCAAGACCAAATTGGGTCCGCTCAACTCTGCCGCTCGCTATGCCAGCGTAGCACTTGTGTAGCAATAGAAAAAGGCATCGAACTTTGGCTGCCTGTGAAAGGGCCACGCACCCTTTAAAGCCTATTACCCTTCGCGCCAAAGGTCGCACTCACCAAAGATGAACTAACCTCAATTGGCCGATCGTCAACGTGTTTTCTCGCACGCTGGTCGCCAACTGCACTTCAAGTGTGAATTGAATTTTATTCGTTAGGTCAGAACTTTTGCCTGAGGTCTTCGGAACAAGGTGTTTTCGTCCACTTCTAACGCATAGAACGCAAGGTGGTGATTATCATTGCGCACACGCTTTACTCTCGAAAACAATTCATTTCGCGTGATTTACAACAACGCGGATGTTTTGACTGCTTTCAGTTCATTCTTCGTCAAGTCAACTGAACTGCTCTTTCTCTCTAACAAGATGACCGGATGCGGAAACGCAAACCACTGGATTGCTTTGTACTTGAACTCAATTTCTATTCTTGGGAATCTCTGGACCCTAATGCATGTTTTCTTCACCAGGCGGCCTGACTATCGACACTTCTCGCTGCTTTCTTGCATCACTGTATTTCATATACTCTTCAATATCGCTTCCAATTGCTACTGCTTCTACATTATGTTCATTGCTTCAGGTAAGCACCCTCAATAGTTCATTTTATTTCAAATAGGTTCATCTTTCTAATTTACCCACACAAAACAGCATTGTGCGCTACTCAAGTACTTGTGCGCCTTAAACGAGTGACGGTAACGCTTCCCAACGGGTCATAGTGCCTTTTGAAAGTGCACGTTTAAACTCTTTTTAAGTTGAATTTGCGGAATAGACACTGTGGAAGCAGACGTTCAGTTGGTAGACTAGATTGACCCTTAATTGGCTTTTTGAATCATTTTGATGCGGCATAGGATGTGATTTTGGTTTGTGCTTAGTAAGCTTCTATTGTCGGATTAAAATCGAATGACGCAATGACGAATGACGAAAAAAAGGCGTTGTGTGCGGTTTTCGCTGTACGTCTGTTTCTGTTCTGTTTTCAACGGCGATTGCGGAGAGCTTTAAAACGCTTGTTTCACAAACAAGATTTACGAAACAGAGTCAATAAAAATTGTTTATTAGGCTCTACAGTATCTTTTTCACCCATTTCCACTCAAATCCGTGAAATTTGAAGAAAGTTATAACAATTCCTGGTAGTTAAAGAAAAAATCAGTAGGACTTTGTTTAAATTGAACAGATTAGTGGAACTGGATGCAAAAGAGGCAGAAGAGCCTAATCAACATTACTTATAAGTAGATTTTCTGTGTTGCCGTTTGTGGAGCAAGTATTTCAACGTTTTTGCGCAATCGCTGTTGAAAAGCAAAAACCATACAGACGTTGAGCGGGATGAGGAAGTCGGTTGGCTTCCTTCGGACTGTTGGAGATGCTCGGTTGACTCGGTCAGGCGTACAGAGGTGTAAATTGTGATCTCAAACTTGGGTAATTAAACCTTTATTGAATAATAAAGAATAATAACAATAATATGCACGCCAGAATAGTTCGGTACAATAAGGTGATATACTACGTCGAGGCACGATGGTTAAGCGGAGCGAGTTCGACACGACCTTCTCCTGTGGTTGATGGTTCGAATATGGATGATCTGCGTCGCTTCTCGCGTCTTCGCGCCTGTGTGGGTGTGACCACGGGTCACTCGGAGCCCACTCGCGCCTCGCCGGCGCCATGTGTGGAATAAACATCCGCCACTCGCCATGTGTGAATTGAACTCTCGCCATGTGTGACGGCTATCGCCGCCACAGCGAAGGGGTTTGGACACCAGATCCTATCCGTCCTCGGGTTACATCTGCGTGCCATCTGGTTTGGTCGCTTCGCGACAGACGTACAGAGAAGACCACACACGCTTAATTTGACAATAACAAAAATAGCGGTAGCAAAAATAATTTAATTTCGAACTTGCGAGTTACACGAATTAACTAGCTTTGGGAGCTTAAGCGTCCCGTCCTAAAAATGCCCTGATGGAACCGAATTTATTTACCCACACAAAACAGCGTTGTGTGACGCTTTAAACGCGTGACGTTCGTGCTTCCCAACGGGCCAGAGTGCTTTTTGAAAGTGCCAACTTCAAATGTTGTCCGGTGTGCTGGCATTTGCAGCCGAACACAGACCGAATAGCTCAGGACATAGCTGAAAGTCAACCTTTATGCTCTGTTAGTTGACCTTTCGCCAATTGCTCAAAGTCTAAGGCGTACAGCTCTAAATTCCACAAATCTACGTTCAGTTTTGTAAATGCGCTATTTCAGAAACAGTCTGGAACGAGTCGTACATCTTCTGGTCCGGATCTCTCATGTACGCCTCGGCTCTTTCGATCCTCTTTGGAAACATCTGTGTCGTGCTCGATCGACTGATCGCCATCTATCGCCCCGTCAACTACAATTTCACCTATCATCAAATCTGCCTCCTTCTAAGCCTTATTGTCATGCTTACCGTACTCGCTGTCACTACGGCCACGTACAACCTAGCGCTACTCGATGAACCGGAAAGGAGTAGTCCAAACTTTGGGAAAGTCGTCAAGTATAATGTCATCTTCGCAGTCTACTTGATCAAATGCGCTTGTTGCGTTCTGAATCTGCCTCTGACAGCGGTCTTCCTGTGGAAATTCAGGCAATTTCTGGAACTCGTTCCTAGCAACGCGTCATACTTGAATTTGAAAAAGGTGAGTTCTCCAATCGAGTCTTCAATTGACACAGCACTTGTAGGCGAGTCTCCTCGTTCTCTATCAGATGCTCGCGGAGATTGTCGTTATCATCATTCCTACCGTAGTGACAGCAGTGCTAGAGTACGGATTCGACATCACAGTGCCGCTATACATTGGGGAATACCCGATGACGCTCTTCTCCGCCTACACCGCTGTCTGGTCTTGCTTGCTGCTGGCCAGGCTGAAGAGATCGTCGAGCATTCATGTAACTGTGAAATCAATTACAATTAAATGAGTATAAAGAACGTTTGCACACTTTGGCTTCTTTTCCGTTAATGTAGACCCTCCAGCAACAGCAACGTTTGGTTGGCTTTAATTGTCCGCACAACAGCTTCGTCGTTTGTATTTCTCATCTTTAAAATCAAGAACATCGAACTCATCCGATCAGCGGTCGGAATTGCCTACGTGCAAGTTCGAAACCGTGAGGGGTCTCAATGTCAAGGATGTCAAGGGTGGCTGATCCAACGTCAGATAGCAAGCATGACAATCAGAGTATCTCTAGTCCGTAGTCGGTCTTTGACGAATACTTGCTAATTTGGAGTTGAATTGGACGCTTTCAATTGGATGCTTTTGAGATCACCACGAATTGCGTCTAGATCGATGCAGATACAGTAAACGCTGAAATTGGTAAAAATACAAGAACTTAACCATAGTGCTGTATGACAGCACCGTTTATCTGCAAAAATATGTCTTAGGCTAACTTCAAACAAGCTGTTCTTTGATTTTTGATTTGCCACCAATCAAACTACTTCTAATACGAACTTTAAACCCCCGGACTCCGGCGTTCAAAAGGCTGAACAACGACGACGCAATTGCATTCCGTGTCCTCCCTCTGCTTGTCAATTGTACTTGTTGTTATGCGCAGCACTGAAACACTGTGAAACGTTATTCAGTGCAGTGGTAGTAGGGTAACTTGATAGCGTTAAACTCGTTGCGCTCTACTGCGATTAGCAAACAACCAACGCGTGTTGGGAACACGGCGCACTTTGACGCTTTCTGAGATTATAGTGTCGCAATGATAGGGCATGCTTCTCAACTTAACCGTCCGCTAAAGCATATGGGAATTGATAACAGTTGACGTAAGCCTCAACGGTATCACCGCCTAGAACGCTTATTCAACTTCGATTGAAGCACTTTAACCACAGAATTGCGTTGTAGTTCAAGAACTTTGCTTCTTGGTGTGAAACATGGCCACGCGCGTTCCCCACGGAGCTCATATTTACTGGAGATGACCTACGCGGTCTCACAATGCGTCACACTTATTGTGAAACCGATTCTTTCCATTCTCACATCAAGTCCCTAGGATAAAACATTTCACCACGCTACTCTGAACCAGTCGATATTCAGTGAAAAACGTGTTATATCCGCTTCAAGTGCTGAACGAACGCTAGAATGCAAATTTTTTCATTTGAATTGTGCATCGCTGAGTTCTTCGCTTCAGTCTAGTAAACTCTTGTCTTCTAGTGCTCAAAAATGGCCGATTTTGCCAGCCTCAACTACTGGATCGCCTTAATCCTGAACTCTCTTTCCGTAATTGGGAGCCTATGGACCCTTTACAACCTTTCGGTGAGCAAACGCACCGACTATCGACATTTCTCGCTTCTTTCTTGCATCACTGTATTCCATATAGTCTACAACGTCGCTTCCAATTGCTACTGCTTCTATGTTGTCTTCATTGCGGCAGGTAGGCTGCTTTATCAAAGCATTCCAACTCAAACAGGAGCTAAAGATACGTGTGAAGACGCGTTTTACGTCCTATTACGATCTACACCTTCAGATTGAAATGATTTAGGAATCGTCTGGAATGAGGCCTACATCTTCTGGTCGTGTTCTATCATGTACGCCTCGGCTCTTTCGATCCTCTTTGGAAACATCTGCATCGTCCTAGATCGTCTCCTTGCGATCTATCAACCTGTAAACTACAACTTCAAATATCATCGAATCTGCTCGCTCATCAGCCTGATCGCCATGTTCGCTGTTCTTGTGGCTGCTTTAACTGCCTACAAACTGGCGTTGATCGATAATCCCGACAAAATCGAAGTGAATTTCGCCATAGTCGTAGATTTTAAAGTCATTATCGCGATTTACATCATCAAATGCGCATTCTGCGTTCTCAACATGCCACTCACCGGCTTCTTTCTATGGAAATTCAGGCAGTCTTTCAAGCGTGTGGGCAGCAACTCCGCCAATTTGACCATGAAAAAGGTCTGTAATTCACACTAAATAAAGAACGAACCCTGAAACCATGATTTCAGGCGAACACGTTGGTGCTCTATCAAATGCTAGCGGAAACTGTAATCATCGTCATTCCCACCATCATCACAACCATCATGGAGTACGGATTCGGCATCACACTTCCGATGTACATTGGCGATTACCCGATGACACTGTTCTCTGTCTACACCGCTGTCTGCACCGGTCTGCTGCTGGTCAAAATGAGAAGATCAACGAAGATGCAGCACAGTAATGTCACTGTAAGGTCGTAACCGCTGAGAAGATGGAGAATTTAGAAATAAAGTTGCCTCTGAAGCCTTTGATTGAGTTGAGATTTGGCAGGATGCCTGTCGCAGTCATGATGGCCACCCTTAAGTTCAGCAGTACGTGTCAACTTGGCGACGCTGATAAGGCGACAGCTCAACTTGGCGCCAAGTGGAATTGCCAAGGTCGGGAGCAACGCTCATGCCGTCCGGCAAAACGGCCGGAAATAGCCACCAAAAGCACTGTTGACTGCAGGCGCGTTCTCAGGCTCGCCGTGCCAGGAACGGCCAAATTTCTGGTAAAACACCTTAGCGCCTTTGTAGCTCACGACTGGAGTGTCCTATGGAAAATCTGATTGCACCATCAAGATCGCGAGGGTCAATTCAGCGATTATACAAAATTTGAGACAAATCGAAGGCATAATTTGTACGATGTCCGTGTCCCCATAAACGCCTCTAAAAGTTGCTCTACGAATCCGACATAAAGTTTGCCGGGTACCATATTCTTGGCGCCAGGTCTGCGGCTCGTCGGTTGTCCTGCTCGTAAGTTCATGTGGCTACACGTTCATCTCAAAACACAAACTACACTTTTTTGTGTTTTTTTTTAAATTTAATCAATAGTTCTCTTTAAAGGGTTCCGAGGTCGCTTAACAGTTCAGTCACTCGGTAAACGAGCGCTCTACCACAACAACCAAAAAACTGCCTCTCTTGTCGGTGTCACTGGTAAACAGAAACTCGTCAATTAAACTCTTACTCAACAAATTACATTTCCGGCTGTTTGTGTGTTGTGGAAAACAATCCGAACATCTGGAAATTTGATTTACGGTAATGCGTCAGCGCAAGCACCGACGCCTAAACGCCGTGTCCACACCACTCGCACACATGGTTGGCGGCGGCCTCAACCACTGGATCTCTCTGTTCCTCAATTCGGCAGCGATTCTCGCGAATACGTGGACCTTGCTGAGCATCTTTGTGACTAAAAAGACAGACTACAGACAGTTCTCTCTGCTACCGTATACCACGT
The DNA here is from genome assembly GCA_007213375.1 of Steinernema feltiae. Lineage (NCBI taxonomy): Eukaryota > Metazoa > Nematoda > Chromadorea > Rhabditida > Steinernematidae > Steinernema > Steinernema feltiae. Next base: position 120,698 of record MQUG01003387.1, read on the forward strand.
TCTTTCATGTTCTCTACAATGTAGCTTGTCAATGCTATTGCTACTACTTGATCTTCATTGCGGGGGGTACTGTACAGTACGGGAATGCATAAGAAATACGATTTTAGGCTTGATTTCGGGTCAAACGTACATTTTCTGGTCTGGCGCTATCATGTACGGTTCATCGTTGACAATTCTCTTTGGAAACGTCTGCGTTGTCTTTGACCGCCTACTGGCAGTCTACAAACCAATCATCTACAACCTCAAATATCGTCAAATCTGCCTCGTTCTGAGTCTATTCGCTATGATCGCACATCTCGGCGCTATAGTTGCGCTTTACAACCTGGCCAAACTCGACAATCCGGTGAGAACAACGGGAAAATTTGGTAGTCTGGTGCAATATGAAGTTGTCTTTGCGATTTACATCTCTAAATGCGTTTTATGCCTGTTCAACATCCCGATAACGGCCATCTTTTTGTTGAAATTCAAGAAATTGGCGAAATTAGCTCCGAGCTCGAGTGCTCATTTGAATTTCAAAAAGGTCTGAAATCTTGAACATGCAAGCAATGACTTCAATTTGATGATTCTAGGCAAACCAGCTGGTTCTTTACCAAATGGCCGCGGAAATTATTGTCATCATTGTGCCTACCGTAATCACAGCAACGCTAGAGTATGGATTCGACATTCATATACCGGACTACGCTGGCGACTATCCGATGACTCTGTTCTGCGCCTATACGGCCGTTTGTGCGTTTCTGTTGCTCTTCAAGCTGAGAAGACAATCGAATGTTCACACTCACGTTGTGACGATCAGCAAATGATTTGAAATGTAAAACGTCGTGTTGGTTACTTGTTGGGGTAGTCGGTTTTCCGTGAAAACAAAGAATAATGTGGGGGGACGTGACGTCGTGTACGGCGAGAGGCGTACGTACGTTCGCGCTCAGCAGCGCTCTCCTCGTAATTGGTTGTTAGAGTGTGGGTTGCCACCACCGTTGGTGGTTGCTTCCCATCCATATGCTTCACGGAATAAACGCCCTGACGTGACAGCATCTATTAACCTGCTTAGAATGGACAGTGCTAAACACAAAAGTGGGTCATTAATCGGCAGGCTGTGCTGTCGGTTCATTTTAAACCTCGCATTTTGAATTTGAAATGAACAGGGGAAGATACACAGAACGTTTGTATGTTCTTCATGCCTGTGGGCTCTAACGGGTCAGCAGATCATTAAGCTCCTCGCTCTCGACCAAACGAATCAATGTAACTAATATTTTTTGAAGCTTGGGATTCCTGCGTACAACATAACGGTTTTTCCAATCGCCAATCCAGATTGATTTAACAACGATTTTCAAGAAGCCAAATGAATTTACAAAACTTCCGTATTTTTCTTAACATCTTGAAGTGTCTCAGAGTCCACTGCAAACACCTTCTTCAGCTTCGATTCACCTGTTTGACGATTCGCCCAGGGTTGATGGTCTACAGAACCCAAAACAAGGAACGAAAGCGCGCCGACCACGTTGATTCCTGCTCCGATCCGGAAGCAAATCTTCCATCCCTCTTCGCCCTGCAGGAATCGGTCATATCACGACGGTATAGATGCATTCATACCTGCGCAGCCAAAGGCTCAATGATGAAATTGTTGCTTCCGGCCAGCGCGCCCACTGTGTTGTTGATTCCAAGAATGATAGGCGCATATAGAGGTGACAGATCGAACTGGTTCACAAGATAGACGGTGATTGCGGGTCCGATGGATCCGCAGGCCATGATCATCAGAAACACAGCGATGTAGGAGTGGGAGGCTACAGTACCAAGACCAACAAGGCAACTTGTTTGTAACAGAAAGCCCAAGATCAGAAATCCCTTGCGAATTCCCTTTTTGGAGAATTTTTCAGACTTTAGAAGATGATCCGAGATAACGGCGGTGAGAGAGATAACGGTCACTTGGAGCAATTGAGATGGTGCAGCGATCCAGCCGGCCTAAAACTGGTCTATAGTACATTAAGATTAAATTGTGCGTACTAGTTCTGTTGGCATTCCAAAAACCGAGTTCAAATAGTAGATCTGCTGGTTGATGAACATGCAGATGTTCCACGTAAGCGCCACATTGACAATCACTGCAGCCCACAGCGGAGCAGAAGTGAGCAAAGCCAACCAGGGGACCGCTGATAGTTTCACTGCGTTGTCGCAGCTTTCGCCGATTGCGGAGACGATGTAGTTCAGCTCGGTTTCCGTGATCGAACGATGCTTTCGCGGATGCGAGGCGCTGATGAAGCACCAGAGAATGAGCCAGAGAAAGGCCAAACAGCCTGAAATCAACGTTTAGGGGGAGCAAACCACCATCTTACCGTAAATGTAGAACGGAAGAGACCAGTGAATGACGGACGCGGACGCAGAAATTCCCGATCCAAAGAGCACCGCCAGGTAGAGGCCGTTGAACGCGGTGGAAGTGAGTTGGGAACGTTCTTGCGGCGGCGCCCAGGCGCGGAGAACGCCGTGAATTGCCGGCTGACTGAGGCCGAATCCGATGCCTTGAACGACCTGAGCTGCTATGACGCCAGAATTGAAGTTGAAATGGAAGGCGAGAGCAGTGAGGATGCTGCATGAACCCGCCATGAACAGGGATAACCCTAGCAACCTAGAAGAGCCTCTTAGAAAATCTCCGCAAACACTCACTTTGAAGATGAGAATCTGGTTGCCAACATGCCAGCTGGGATTTGCGAGACGCCGAATCCGTAGAAATAGGAGCTCTCGAAGTAGGCAATCTCATGCTCGGTCCAGTTGAACTGCAAAGTCACTGATTGTAAACTGTACTAGACGCTACGGGAACCTGCGGCATCTCCACCATAACGATTTTTGCTGCCGGAAAGTTGCATCGCATTCCTTGAATGATGATCAGGCCAAGTGTTATCGACAACGTTATTTGCCATCTTTTTTGGGTAAAAAAGAAAGATTCCTGCAAGAGTTACAGCGCGTTGGAGGGAACACGTAGCGGGAACTCACACTTTGATAGACGGTCATCGGCACCGATGCACTGGACGGAACTGAATTGATGGCGCCCTCACGAGCACGAGAGTGGGAACGATTAGGCGCATAAATCAGCGCCTCAGATTGACGTTTTGCATGTGACGAGGACAAAAATTGTGATTTTTGAAAGCTATTTGAATTCATTGACTCTCTATGACTCGAAATTAATTGGTCGAGCGCGGGTCGAACTGAAAGCCGAAACATTGTTTCAAATGATTTAAACCAAAATTGTTTGCATATAGGAAAGTATTGGAAGCTAGCTGGCCGTAGCGCAAAGATATCAAAAAGCTGCAGAATTTCAACAGAAAAATCAATGTTTTCGACCGAATCAACAGAAATCGAATTAGTTCCTCGTGCCACGTGCTATGCAAATTGCGCTCCTCGGGTGCACTCGTTTATGCACGCTTTGGTGATGTATGGTCACGTTTTAACTTCCGTTATCCACTCATTACAAGAGAAAAACCTCAAGTCTTCAAATTTCCGACAGGTCGCCGTCGATTTAAAGCTAGCTGTGTTAAACAGAAAAACATGAGTTTTTTCGATGACGTTGACGCTAGTTGGTTCTACTCTTTCAACACCTGTTGTCGCTCACGTGTCAATTTTACAAATGGGCATCAACCACGCCAAAGTCTCTTTTCAGAATTCAATCTCGCTTCGTGTCTACTCCACCACGTCCTGCTCCCTTCCTTCTCTTGTGTGTTCTGTGCAATTAGTTCTCTGCGTTGCTTAGTCACCGTCACAATTGTGTTTCGAGCAAGACTATGGTCTTAAATCGGGCTCCATGTCGCCATAAGAACGTCCATCACATCAGAATGGAGCCATGACACAAGCGCGAACGTCATAAGAACTGAACTGTGATGCCAATCACCCGATCGGATAACTACACCAAGCACTGTTCTAATTGCAGTTGTCTACGTGACTATCTGCACCTAATTTTCGATGTATATTGCTCCGGTTTGCTACATTCCTCACTTCTCAGTTCAAAATGACGTGATTCTGATCTCACCTGGTCGATTTGGTCGGCGTCGACATGACGTCTTATCGGGTGATTGCGGCGTAGATCAGAGATCGCAGAGAACACACATTGCTGATGCAAGAACCGGTATTGGATGGTTGAAGGGCGGTGGTTTATAGTCTAGTCAGAATCAGAGAATGAATGATCAGTGTCTTTTCTAATTCCCTTGAACACACTATGCTTGAGGGTGATTCTGTATTGTCACCTTCTGATCGCTCTATTCTCATCGAATTTGGGAAGACAAAACGAAAAATCGCGATTGCCGTAAAGCAAAAGTACGGATTCTTCTGTCAGCTCCATGGATTTCACGAAAACCGCCCCGGCGATGTGGCTATGGTAGCTTTTGTGCCCGAAAAATCAAGAGAAAACGTGACTCCAGAAAGCGAAAAGTGCTTTGATTTGATAATCTACTATGATGTGCGTTTGATTTTGTGCGATTTTAAAAGGTCCAACGTCGTCGTTTTAGGACTCGAAAAACACGTTTGAAGGCCTCAATTCTTGGGATGACATCGAACTACCCAATCTTCACCGTTTTGCTGATGAACTGGTGAAGTTGGTGCCGAAAGAGAAGATCGTCTTCATTCATTGCGAGGAATTTTCTCAGCCGGAGGTTTGCAGAGTGAGGGAGCGTCATGGTCTGGAGGGTAAGTGCAAACTTGACCGCAAAATCTGACTATATTGTCTTATTGTATCCAAAAATTGGCTGTGGCCTTTGCTTGCGATCCAAATAAGTACCAGAGAAACCAATTTGCTGCAAGAAACAATTGCAAAAGAGCTCCCAACATGCTATTGATACGTTTCTGGAAGTTTCACTCGAGTGTCACTCTATCAGCCTGAGGCCCCGTCATCTGACCGCTGCTTACTGCGCTGGGTTGTTTCAAATCAATGTCAGTGCCCCTTTGACTTCCAAAAAACGGCTCAAATTCCATAAAATCTGTCCTAAAGCATCATTAGAGTCGGTTCCTCTTTAAAATTACTCCTTTTAGGCGCGTACCTCGCTGATCTCAACCATATCCGAAACAAGGACGTCGCCATGGCTCTGGCCAAGAAGAACGGAATTCCAACAGCCAAATCACTAATTTTCAATGCTTCTGAATTGAACTGCGAAATCGAGTTCGCGGTTGACAAAATCGAGGCCTACATTGGAGGATATCCAATGTTCAGGCGCGCCACTTCCATGTCTCTCAGCAGAGGAGCAGAGAAAATTCCCTCAAGAGACGCGTTCGTTGCTTGGATGCAGACAGAGTTGGACCGCAATAGCACTAATGTATACTGTATTTACCGTAATTACCTGAAATTCCGACTTTAGAACTTTCTGATCGAAGAGTTTCTAACAGGACGCGAATTCCTGGCTACCGTAATCCTTCTTCCGGACGGCTCGTATGAGCCTCTGGTCGTTAAATACCTCGAATTTGGGTTCTCAAATGTCCAGCACATCCAGACCGGTCGCCCTATTCCGGCGCTGGTCGATTCGTTCTACAATTCCGAGGTGGAATTCCCAAATTTGCTGCATTTTGTCGCAAAAGTGATCGCTGTGTTCAATCCGCCGGCTCCACAGATCTTCTCCGTCCAGGGATATCAAAGAACGCTGAATGGAGATGACTACGTGCTGGTTGAGATGGCGCATCGTCCCACAGGAGCGCGGACCAATACTGCGTGCAATCAGTCATGTGGTAAGATGCTCGCTCTGTCGTATCGGCTAATGTGCATTAACATTGCAGGAATCAGCCAAGAAACAGCTCTGTTCAGGGCTCATATCGACCCGAACTATCGTCCGAAGGTTGACCCATGCTGGAAAAGACCACGCGAGTTGGCTTTGTGGTTCCCGGAACGAAAGGGCGTCTTGGAGAGTTACACGCCTATGCCAGACAGAGAGAATGTCAAAAGCGAGATTACGGTACGTTAACATGCGAAATTTCGCTGTTTTGAATGGATGATTGCAGGCAAAATGGTTAAAGCCACTGGGTACGGTGATGAGGCAACCTGTAGAAGTGGACAAGCAGATGCTGATCTTGACCCTCAAGTGCGAAGATCGAGCGCAATTGTTGGAAGACGCCAAGTGGATTGCAGACAACTGGCGACCCGTTGTGAACGATGATTAAATGGGGTCTTTTGTGATCTTCAGGATAAATAACTGAGCATTCCTCGGCCCTTTCACTTCTACAGGCTTGGGAAAGACTTGTGTCAGGCTTAAACCAATCATCAGGCTAACATTCGACAGCCGGGGACGAAATTGTACACAATAATCGCATTTATCGAACCGAATTGACTCTCGCTTGTGTTTTTGCGCCTTTCAGCTTCACAACAAGCAAACACGCGCAGAACGTGGTATAAGCCACGTAGAGCGCGTTAGGATAAGAGCCCACAATAGTCGTTATGACAATATCAAAGAGTTCATTGATCAACGTCGTCACAAAGGTGGGAACTACGATGACGATCACGTCCGCCACGGTCTGATAGACGACAATCTGGTTTGCCTGAAACCAAATGAAGCTTAAATTGTTGCTTCTCAAGGAGAACGTACAATCCTCAGACTTACGCTGGCATGAAACACACTGGCGGTCTTCACAAATTGTCTCAGTTTCCACAGAAAGAAGATAGTCAGTAGGACGTTTAACGCACAGATCGCGCTCTTCACGTTGTAGAAGACGTTGATCATGTCGTAGTCTACAACCCCCGAGAAATGCTGCGTTTCGTTTGGTGCGATCCGTCCAATGTCGTAGCCGATGAAATTACCCACAAATACAGTAATCAGGATGAATATGGTGACCCAGAGCCAGATGGTCTTGTATTTGTGACTGTAGGCAATCGGTTTCATGATTGCGATGAGCCGATCGATCACCACGCAGATATTGAGACAAACGAGGCTCAAAGACGCGCAGAACATGAGCGATCCGGACCAGTAGACGAAACCGCTACTCCAGGAAGGCTCTGGAATCGAATCCAGTTATCATATTTTCCATTTTTAGGCTCACCGTTAGTAATTATAACCATGTAGACGCTGTAAACGGTTGAGCTGATATTGTAGAGGAGGTGCACAAGTACGGTAACCAAGACCATGCCGTACTGTTTGTAGTGAGAGCGTTTGCGGATGAACAAACAGAGGAGCGTGCGGAGATTGATCAGCACGGAGAGAATGTTGAGGATTATGGTAATCCAGTAGATGCAGAGCTTGGATAGAGCTGACATGTCTGAAACTAAGCGGATGAGGGGGAATTGCAGGGTGAATAAGAAGCGCGCGTGATGCGCACCTTTGAGGACGTAAACTGCACGTAAATTGATGAAAGTCGGCAGATTGTGGATGCGAAATAAAAATTAACGAGGCAAACAACTCTTGGAAGTGAGAGAGTCGGCGCGATTGGGGAATTGAGAAGTCAAGTGACTTCATTCAGTGTTCATAGATAAGCGCTAAAAGTAAAACTAAAATTTCGCTCCAGCGTGGTTCTACGAGGCTGCTAATGAGGCTCCAAGCACACCCGTTGGAAACGAAGAATTTCTTCGTCAGTTGTTGTTTTGCACCTTCAACGAATGCGTGAAAAGGTTCAGCAGGTGAAGAAGAGGAAAGAAATTTAAATGTAAACATGAGTGAAAAGTGCTACTGGTGAAGATCTAACGATTTCATTGCCGCTGAGAGGATGGAGACCCACAATCTCACTTGAACGTGACAATTTTCACTTTGTGTGCCATTAGGACTCTCACAGATACAGTTAATGATTGTGCTACGCGATTAAAACGCGTTTGTTGGATAAGATGGCTTATTGAACCAACGAGAAGAAGCTATTCTATCGACTTCATTCGCGATATTTAAGCGCGTAACAGTGTTATCTGGGGAACAACGTGTAAGAGAACGGCTAATAGAAAAATTTACGTATTGCAAACGGCCGATTCTGAGCATGCGACCTGAACAGCCGGTCTTCAAAGCACCTGTCCAATTCTAGAACTATGATCTTCATAGTTCTGATCTTCATAGTTCTAGACATTGAATCGGCAGTTTGTTCTATCGGAGAATTGAAAAATTGCGCTCTAGATGATGCTGGATAGCAATGTTCTTCAGGGCTTGCTAGATTGTAAATACAAAGTGAACCTAATAAGCATTGCTGAGGACGATCGACTCATCGGATAAGACAAACATTTCTAGCAACATCTAGCAATAACCAATAAGACGAGGAAATTGAAACGATTGAACCTACTGCAATTAGCAAGTTCCATTACGAAGATCATAGTGATTGGGCAGGAGCTTTGGTTGGTAGTTCAGGTCATGGAGAATTTTCAGAAACGGCCGTTTTAGGGTTGCGCTCGATTTATATAAGTCAACTCAAAAAGTTTGTTAATCAGCTGGACGCCAGAGCTCATATCACGTTGTGCTCGAAGCACTTTGCAAGAACAGGTGAAAATGTGTGTTTTAAACTTATCCGACGGAATGATCTGAAATAAATTATTTCCTGACGTTGATCAAAGCTGGAGTGGGCAGTTGTAAAACGCGCAAGTACACAGAATGAATTGAATGGCGTGCCCGGAACGGTTTTAACTTTTAACGCCTAGATCTTGACAACGGCACTGATTCAAGCAGCATTGCAGCATTAATCAAAAGACGAAAAGCTTCGCAGCGTCACAGCTATCCAATGAAATACCAAGTCGTCATTTCTCGATTGCTCACTTCTCAGTAACAAGTTTAGCATGACACATAACAGGTATGATTCATTTTTTCACTAATTTCTTGGTTTCCTGGTCGCTTATTCGCGTCCTTTATTACATGACGTCGTCGCCCGGCAGATCAACAGAATCCAACAGCCTCTGTCTTACTGAGTAATCAATAAACCGCGTTTATTGAGTTCAACACAAACAATAAATAAAGGCATCCCCCTATGCCGTAGAAATCAAAGTAGCAGTTTGGAACAAGACCCTCCATCCCCTCAAGCGGCCACAAACATCAAGCATACGACGTCCCTCTCACACTATTCGATTTTTTCAATTTCACCGCTAACAGCAACGCACAGAACGTTGTATACATGACGTAGAGCGCGTTTGGGTACGATCCGATGAGCGTCGTGACCACAATGTCAAACATGTAGTTCAAGATGACCGTAACAATTGTTGGGACGATAATTACGGTCACATCGACCAACATTTCGTAGAAGACTATCTGGTTTGCCTATCAAATGACTGATTGCCACTGTTTGACAGTTTGAACTTACATTCTTCAGGGCGTCATTGGGCGAAAAGAGGATAAAGTCCCTCAGAAACCTTTTCAACAGGACGATAAACGATGCAGTGACCGGAATATTGCATATCTCAATTGCTGTCTTGATAATGTAGAACACATTCACCATTCTAAAGTCCACAACCCCGGAAAAGTGCTTCTTCTGTGTCGGCGCATCGAGGCGAGCAATGACGTAAAACGCAAAATTGATTACAAATACAGTAATCAGCAGGATCAGAGTAAAACCAAGCCAGAACGCCTTCAGCCTCTTCCCATAAGCAACAGGTCGCGTAATTGCCAGAATTCGATCAACTACGATGCATAGATTCAAGCAGACCAGGCTTAACGACGCGCTGAACATCAGGGATCCCGACCAGAAGATGAATGAGTAACTCCATTTTGAGTCTAAAACGACGGATACTGTAGACCATCGATTAGATTGCGACAATTACGGTTCATGATGGCAATCATATAAGCGGTATAGGCTGTCGAGCACAGATTGTAGAACAAATGGACGAACATGGTCACCAGAAGCATTCCGTAATGCTTCGAATTGCGGCCATTTGTGCAAAACACGAAGAGAACGTTCCTTGCGTTGGCTAGTATGGAAATGACGTTGAAAAATACCGTAATCCAGTAGATTATGAGCTTGGATAGGTCGGACATTGTGCACGGCGGCAAATGTTAGTGCGAGCGCAAACGCATACTTTCGACTCCTCAAGCAAAAAGCACCCGTATACGACGTTATTTGCCACAAAACGCAGTAAAGACCAAATTAGTTTGGCCTGGCAGAACACCTGAAATTCGGAATTCCGCTTACGTGGCGAGATTTTATTACGTCTTTGCGCGGTCAATCCAAGTGATTCGCATAATTCTTTGCCGCTTTTAGAAAACAAAAATGACGATTTCGGATGACGGAGCCTGCTTTGTGAGAAGATAAGAGGCTATCGAATAGTACTGCAAACATTGGGGAGGAGAACAAATGGAGTGATTCTTCTTTTTGAGATTTGCTGCTCACGGATGATATCTTTGAAAACACAACGTTTCCTCGCAATCCGCAATTTAGCGGCGCAGTTTTGCGCGGTAAACTAGTTCTTTTCTTCATTTTTTGATTGACCGCGACTTGATATGCACTTGATATGCTATTTGAGGCGCTAAAACTGATCTAAGGCAGACAAGCCGACGAGCCGGATATCGAGCCGGCCGGCTCGTGGCTCGGCTCGCTCCGTTTTTTGACTAGCGAGCCGGCTCCCGGCTCGGCTCGATAAGGGCCGATTCTTATCGAGCCGGAGTGATTTTCGCATTTCATTGAGCAATGTTTTTGTATTCGACCTTGGCGCGATGCCTTAGAATCTAAGCTTTAGACTGACCGCCTCAGTTGTTTCGCCTAGTTTTTGGCTTAACAGGATTTGTAGGGCGTTCAAGCTTCACACCATGCTCAGATCGTCGACAGCACATGTCGCCTGACAGGGCAAACTTGCGTCGGCGTCACTTTACTTTTCATCCGGGAACGACGCGGGTTTCGGCGCCCAGGGATACAGCAATATCACGTAATAGCAATGTTGCAGTCACATGTTATATCAAGGGTCGCAAAATTACAGAGAGTTTTTTTTTGAAACAAGACTAAGATTTCTAAAACGGTCGGATTCACATCGTTAGTTTTACCAAATCCCGGACAAAATGTCCAAAAATGTAAAGTTATCTAACATCAAACAACCACGCAAATTGGTAGGCTGTTTGAGAGGTTAGAACGCTCAAAAACATCTGTCAACGTTCAAAGCATACTGTCAATGTATCCGAGACTTCCGGGATTGTTTCAATACCCTTTAAGATGATAGCTTCATAACTTCGGAAATGCAGCTGAAGCATCTTACTCATAAAAACAAACTTTGTTGCCAGGTGATCTATCAAAACACCTGTCGTAATGTCGTTAGACACAATGCTTTTTAGCGTAACGGCGTGTTCCGCTTTCGTAAATCATCAAAAACAATCTGACTTGTCTGTTTTAATTCTCATAATCAGCGTATATATCTAGGGCCTAGGCGGATCCTCTCACTGTTCTGTTTTTTGTTTTTTGTTCTCTCTCGCCTTGGATGGCTACAATTGCTCCCTTGTTTGGATTGTAAAATTGAGCGCCATAATTGAATTGTTGTTTTCATCCGGATCGCTGACGAGCCGACGTCTTTTGTCATTGCATGACAATGTCAACTGCTTCAATCGTCTTCTTCGACTGCGCCACCGCGGCGTTCAGCTTGGCGTCCATTTTCATCAACTCGTTTACCGTAATCAACATTGTCTACCGTAAAAAGGCGAACAAGCGGCAGTACGAGATGCTCCTCTCGCTCATCGTCTTCCACATGATCTTCAATCTGAGCTCAGTTTTCTACTCGACCTTCAAAACTCTCAATTCTCAAGGTGATTTTGAATATAGCGTAACTAACAATGAGCTCTACATTTCAATTTAGTTACCGTAACCTTGTGGTCACAAACGTTTATGCGTGCAGCTTCAGTTGCCATTGTGTGTGGTAATACGTGCGTCGTGGTCGACCGTCTGTTGGCGATCAACCAACCGGTTGTCTACGGCCAGAGACACAAGAAACGCTGGCTGACGTTCAGTTTCTGCTTTCTGGTTACGGTATTCAGCCTCTGCTTTGGAGCGTATGTGTACGCTGTGAACAAGAAAATTGTCGATTACATTGCCACTCCCATCTATATCTTGAAATGCGCAGCTAGCGCAATCAATGTGTTGATTACGGTAGAGTTTTTGCGCAAATTGAGAGTTTTTCTGCGGAGTCGAGAGAATTTTCCGGATATTGTGAACTTGAGGACGGTAAGGGTGCGTGCTGGAGTCTTCAACACCGCTTATTCTAGGCAAATCAAGTCGTCATCTACGAAACTATAGCCGAAATCATCATCAATATCATTCCGACAATCGTGACGACCGTCCTCAATGAGATCTATCAACAGACCATTACGAACACTGTGGGGTCATATCCGAACGCGCTGTTTGCACTGAAAACGACCGTATGCGCTCTTTGCTTAGCGGTGAAACTGAAGAGCTCGAATGTGGTTAGGATTACGCAATCGAAAGACCGGAAACCGAGAAATTGTGCGGGAAGTGTTGCTAAATAAAGAAATCACGGACAGACTTGGGGCATCGGCAATCTATGACTTGTTTATCACTGCGCATTTGAGCATCTCCTACAGAATCAGGTACGCCAAGGATACGTACAAACAGGCTTATGGTTTTGCTTTGAGCCAATGAGGCCCGGCTCATCCAAGCATACAAAACGTAAAACGGCATCACGGTAATTGCGACGAGACCGGAGAGAAGCCCAATGGCGATAACTGAGCGTTGGCTGCCCGCTCGGCTCAGCTTAGGCCTTTAGTCCGACTGCTTTAGTCATTTAGCCTAGTTTTGTTTTTTTGGCTTCGTAGCTTCTTGGCGAGTTGTGCTTGTACCGCTTGTCATTCAGTCATTCACGCCGAAGCACCAAAGTCCCGCGTGGCAGCACTCTTCCACTGACCTACAGTATGGACTACCAAGGACAGTGAGCGGCTCCAATTTCTACGAGCCGCCAAAAACGAGGCAGGCCGCTGAGCTTGTCGCGAAGCTTGTCGCAAAGTTTAGTTTTTTTCTGCCTCTGACAAGTTTTACGAGTTACGCGATACGCTCAGCTGTCAGTATTTTTGCGTCGAGTCAGCCAGTCGCCACGACTCGAGTCGTTGAATCATCGGCATCACTTCTTGCAGTGATGCGAATTGGACATTCAACGTTGTCAGCTGGGCTCTGATTCTCTCATAATCAGAGGCGTCTGGGCGTCGCACCTAATTGTTTAGTGTTCCACTGAACTACGACGCAAATAATGGGTGTAATTGCCAAAAGCTTGGTGCGGTCTGCCACTAGACGCCACGAAACATCGCAGCACCGAGCCGTTAACTGGAATCCGCAAATCACCGCACACAGTCAGCGCATAATTGAATAAACGATTCAGCAATTTGAGACAATCACTTCATTCGCGGAACGAATTGTTTTCTTCATCGCAGCCAGCTCGCTCAGTCGCACCCGTCAAAGCTATTACTTGAGTCATATATATCGCAGTTTTTTGAGTATCGCAGTATCTCCTCACTCATTGTCAGTCATGTGGCCGCAAGTCGCTTTCGCCGAAATCGCTCTTCTCTACGTTCTCTGGATCTCAACCATCGCCGTCATTGTAGTCATGTGCAGGCGCAAATCGCCTACAAAACTCTACAACAAGTGTCCCTCTCTGTTCCTGGTCCTCGTAGCCACGGTGCTCCTTGCCATCGCCAACTGTTTCATGCTGGTTCCTTGGCTGGCGCTCTCCAGCGGCTTCTTCACACTGAACGAAACGCAATCACAGATTGCGTTTCTTCTTGGAATCGCGGTAATTCCGCCCAGGACCCTTTACGACTTGCAGACGCTCGCTCTATTCTTGCAACGCATCTTGATCGTCTTGCTGCCGGTGAAACGCTGCCGACCTCTTTTAATTTTAAATGCTCTAAGCGTCTCGATTGCCAGCTCTACAGCAATTGTGCTGTTTGCTGTGCTACTGCCCCCAGTGCTAAAGGATAAATCACCTATACCCGAAGGTATGACATTTACTACTCTCACGTAGGATTGCCAGCGATGCTTTAGACTGTTTCTCGGGCATGTGCATGCTGCAAAGCATCCAAATCAAACTATTTCTCACCGTACATCGTGTCGTTATATCAAGTGCGGTTATCCTCACCGGGAGTGTCTTTCTGATGGTCTACTGGAGGCAGCGAAGTCAACAGAACACGTCCGAAAACGCCAAGATATACGCCATGCTAAGAATGTTCTTCTATTTGAGAATATTGCTTGAGTTGATCCCGTTTCTCACGGAATGGCTGCTCTTGAAGACGGTACTCATCGCCAAGGAATTGAAGGTTAAAGTTGATCTATTCTTGCAGATGAACATCAGCGTGGCGTACTATGTGGGACCATTTGGATCGTTTGGAAGCGCGATCGATGCACTGGTGACCACTGTGCTCTATTACAGAGTGTTGTTCCCGCGCAAAGTCGTTCATCAAGTTGGCTCCAGATAACCCAATTACCGTCTATGCAATCCGTCTGGCTGATTTGAATTGTCGCAACTGGGCTCTGTTTTCGGTTCTTTTGATCTAACGTATTGTGAGCTTTTAACGAGCGAGATCTCTTCCTCTGCACTCAGCTTCGCACATGAACAACGTTCTGAAATAACCTGGTTCCTCTTTGAGCTGAATCCAATCCATGCGTCGAATAACCAGGGGCACGCGCATCGCTCATCCTCAAGTTTATTAAAAAGCAATCAGTATGAGACAGGTGAAAAAGATGACGGATGGATGGAAATCACGAGTTGAGCAGCGAGGTCACTTTCTCTGGACGCAGGTGCACGCGTCGTAGCATCGTCCGTTGCAAACGCCTGAATGAACTTTCTGGATTCTTCGCTTACCTCTTGGGACCGAACTTCTGTTTGCAGTACTGGCTGCAGAAGAAGTAGTCCCTGCGATAACTTGTAAAAGACACAAATCAGCTAAAGTGCAAACGATATTAAAGTGCAATACCAGAACAAGTTATGGAACGAGAATACATCACAAATTATTAGTTGTGTCGGTGGAATCGAGTGCACTTTCAAAGTGCAGCGGCCAGTAACATTCAAAGATCGCGCTCAACAACGCGTTATCAAGTGCATAGTTCAAGATCAACAAGCGACTCTTATCAGAGATCGAGCGTGTGCGGGGAATACAAAGTTCAAAATGAGTCATTCAAAGTGCAAACTGATACACATGTCGATTTCCTTATAAAAGCGGTTGCAGATCGCTCAAAGTCACTCACTACATTGATCACTTCATCCACGATGTCTCCCAAGTCTCTTCTCATCTCTCTTCTCCTCCTCGCCGGCGTCTATAACTTCGCGGTCGCCGACTCCGAAGAAGCACCGCTGGAAGGATACGTCGTAATTGGCAAACCCCCAGCAACCTGTTGCTCGGGCTACTTCCACTGCAACCAGTACTGCAAAAAGAAGTTTGGTCCCAACAGCGCCGGTAAGCGAAGAGCTGTACGCGAATCGAGAACGTTCATTCAGGCGTTTGTTACAACTTCAACGGAAGATGCTACGACGCGTGTATCTGCATCCGCGTTCCGGATCCGGAAGTGATCGCGTTGCTCAACTCGTGATTTTCGATTCCTTCGATGCACCTCGATGTCCGATACTGTATGCTTGCTTTTTAATAAACTTGAGGATGCGGGTGGCCCTAGTTATTCGAGGCATACAGACTGGATTCAGCTGAAAGAAGAACCAGGTTCTTTCGGAGCGTTGTTCATGTGCGGGGCTGATGTGAGTCCGGAGGAAGTTATCGCGCAGATGAATTTGTGATTTTCAATCTATCCGTTCTTCGTTGCACCATTGTGTCTGACGTCTGATTTTTGGCAACCGGATGAGTTGTACAAATCTAAACGCCTGAACACAAAAAAACTATTCCTTGCTGCGTTTGTTTGAGATTCTCCACTTGGGCGTATCGTAGTTGCAAATTGCTCAAAAACAATATGGAACAACAGCACTCGTTTAAAGCGCACAATGCCGTTGGAGTTGTTGCGAACGCCTGAATGAACGTTCTGGATTCGCGCACAGCGCTTCACTTACCGGCGCTCTTGGGACCGAACTTCTGTTTGCAGTACTGGCTGCAGAAGAAGTAGCCCGAGCAACAACTCATACACATGTCGATTTCCTTATAAAAGCGGTTGCAGATCGCTCAAAGTCACTCACTACTTCGATCACTTCATCCACGATGTCTCCCAAGTCCCTTCTCGTCTCTCTTCTCCTCCTCGCGGTCGCCGAATCCGAAGGAGCGCCTCTGGAAGGATACGTCGTGGTGGGCAAACCCACAGGAGTGCTCATGGAAGAGCACTGTTGCTCGGGCTACTTCTTCTGCAGCCAGTACTGCAAACAGAAGTTCGGTCCCAAGAGCGCCGGTAAGCGAAGAATCCAGAAAGTTCATTCAGGCGTTTGCAACAACTCCAACGGAAGATGCTACGACGCGTGCACCTGCGTCCAGAGAAAGTGACCTCGCTGCTCAACTCGTGATTTCCATCCATCCGTCATCTTTTTCACCTGTCTGATACTGATTGCTTTTTAATAAACTTGAGGATGCGCTTGTCCCTGGTAATTCTAGGCAAACAGAGTAAGTGGTATTCAGCTTTCCTCCCAAAATTCTCCTGGAAGATGGGATGCCACAAAGATGCCAAAAAGGCATATGTAAAGTTGCAGTTAGGCCGCCGTTGAACGCGCTGCGCAGAAGTGCGTTCAACTTCTGTTCAACTTCAACCTTCGCGGCGAGACCGGCGACATTGCAATTTGCTTTGGAACTCTCCGATTTTCACGATGTTATGTAGCTCCGCCACTAATATAGTGCGGTACGAGCGTCATTGGAGTGTCACTACAAATGGCTAAAACCTGCTTAGCAGTCCTGCCCAGTAATCCTACTTGAAGGTACAGTTATCTCTTGGGTTTGGGAAAGCTATCTCGTTTGCGTCATTTGAAAATTTGCGTATTGTTCCTGTTTAAATTGAAAATTGAACGCCATAATTGAGTTGTTTTTCTCAGGATAATACGACGACGACGCGCATCGTCTCTTGTCACTTCGTGACAATGTCGGCCGCTTCAGTCGTCTTCCTCAATCGCGCTACAATCGCGTTCAGTTTGACGTCCATTTTCATCAACTCGTTTACCGTAGTCAACATTGTCTACCGTAAGAAGGCGAACAAACGGCAGTACGAGATGCTCCTCTCTGTCATCGTCTTCCACATGATCTACAACGTCAACTCGGTTATTTACTCAACTTTCAAGAATTTCAATTCTGAAGGTAATCTTAATGTTTAACGTATTCCCCTCTCGCTTCTTAATTTAGTTACCGTAACCTTGTGGTCACGATCACTTATGCGTGCAGCTTCTGTTGCCATCGTGTGTGGTAATACGTGCGTCGTCGTTGACCGTCTCTTGGCAATCAATCAGCCGGCTGCCTACGGCCAGAGACACAAGAAACGCTGGCTGACGTTCAGTTTCTGCTTTCTGGTTACGGTATTCAGCCTTTGCTTTGGAGCGTACGCGTATGCTGAATATGAGGACTTGGTCGATTTAATCACCACTCCCATCTACGTTCTGAAGTGCGCAGCTAGCGCAATCAATGTGCTGATTACGGTGGAATTTTTGCGCAAATTGAGGGTGTTTCTGCGGAATCGGGAGGACTTTCCCGATATTGTGAATTTGAGGACGGTAAGGGGGCAGTGCGGTGTGCTGTAGGCCTCATCACCACTCCTTCTAGGCCAATCAAGTCGTCATCTACGAAACCATAGCCGAGATCATCATTATCATCATTCCGACAATCGTGACCACAGTACTGAATGAGATCTTTAATCAATATATCACGAGGACTGTCGGGTCATATCCTAGCGCGTTGTTTGCACTTAAAACAACCGTATGCGCTCTGTGCTTGGCGGTGAAGCTGAAGAGCGCGAATGTAGTGAGACAATTGTGCAGTTGATAAATCCACAAATTGAAGAAGATAATAAAGACATTTCAAAGACGCCTTCCCAGGAAGCAACAGACTTCATTTCAGTCTGTTAAGAGGTAGCAGTTCCATTTGTCAATGCAAACCAAAAAGACTCAAAAAGAAGTTTCACAGAGGAACCGCTAATGCAAATCTCGGTACGTGACAACTTGGCGCGGCCAACTTGGCGCCGCCGACTTAGCCAGCGCCAAGTTGGAGTCCAGCGCCAAGTCGTCCGGCGCCAGGTCAACTAGGCGCTGGACGACTTGGCGCCGAACAATCTATGTTCGTAGTACGAAAATTCGCAGGGTTTGCCAAAATTCACTAGGCAAACCTAGTGGAAGCTCCTAGGCCTAAGTCTACACTTGGTACGAAGCCTGCCCAAGTACAAAGCCCTAAGATTGCTCGGCGCCAAGTTGTCCGGCGCTAAGTTGACCTGCTTCGTGCAAATCTACGTCACCAGACGTTGTTTTCAGCGATTGCCGGCAATAACCTGGCAACAAGCAACCTGCCTTATTGTTTTAACTCAGCCAGTTTTTTAACTGTTAGCTTGACAAACTTTAAGTAGACCGAAGAGAGATCTTAACTCAAGTCTGGGCCATTGGCAAAAGTGTACAGAATTTGGGTTCTTCCCTGGCGCAGAGCGAAGCCCAAGCTTGATAAAACGCATGAAATCCTAAGTATCACCTAAGCTTACCTTGATAAAACGCCAGAAATCATCAAGCCTAAGCATCACCTAACCTTACCTTGATAAAACGCCAGAAATCATCAAGTCTAAGTAACCCCTACGCTTAACCTTGATAAAACTACAGAAATCAACCACGTCGCCGAACCCAAATTTGTCGCCTGTTTGTAGTCACTGGTTGCAGGCTAGTAAAGCGGAAGATGTTCGTTCTCAGGGCACCTGCGGCGCCCATCGGCGCAGTGATGTTCGGTAGTTTGCATGTTAGTCATGTCTAAGCATATTTGGGAGTGGATGACGTTCATTGAAGCGGAGGATGTTCGTGCTCAGGGCCCCTTCGGCGCCCATTGAAGCGGCGGATGTTCGTGCTCAGGGCCCCTTCGGCGCCCATCGGCGCGGGGTTGTTGATAGATCTTGACAAATGAGCTTTGAACGCGTTGTAAGTGTTTGTTAAACGGACAACGATCTGGCGCGGAATGAAAACCGAGTTGTAACAACTAAAGTTTAAGCGACAAATTTGGGTTCGGCGACGTGGTTGATTTCTGTAGTTTTATCAAGGTTAAGCGTAGGGGTTACTTAGACTTGATGATTTCTGGCGTTTTATCAAGGTAAGGTTAGGTGATGCTTAGGCTTGATGATTTCTGGCGTTTTATCAAGGTAAGCTTAGGTGATACTTAGGATTTCATGCGTTTTATCAAGCTTGGGCTTCGCTCTGCGCCAGGGAAGAACCCAAATTCTGTACACTTTTGCCAATGGCCCAGACTTGAGTTAAGATTTCCGTTGTTTTATCGAATCTTCGATTTTTAAAACAATAAAACAATAACATAACAAATTCATAGTGTTTTTCGCGTCGCCTTCCGTTTATTACCTGCCCGTCGCGGTGTTGTGCTGCAAGTGTTCCGTGGAACATATCTGGCGACCTTCTCCAAGCAGATGACCTCGAAATCCTTGATGCCCTGTTTGAGCATTGCCTTCGGCATTGGAGCGCTGTCGTCATCGAGCAAGTGCCAAGTGCTATTTCCGTCTGCGCGAGACTTTGACCATCCGACGTAGTGTTTTAGTCGAGGGATGTATTCAATTCCCGCTATAGGTTTCCACGTGAAGCCAAACATTTGTACTCCAGAAAGGTTCATCCTGTGACTGTAACAATGATGTTACTTTTGAAATTTTCACAAAACCCTTACCTTTCGGAGGAGCCAAACCAAAAGCCAAAAGAGGAGCCAAAGTTTATGATCAAACTACCTTTATGAAGTAGATGAAGTCGAAAATGATCCAGAAGCTCGAGCTCGATGACGTAAACACTGGAATCTGGTTGATTTCCGCGGAGACGCCAAGTAGTAGTCACTGTAAGGCAGAAAACTAGCTTAAAGCGCTGAGTTTATAGTAAAACTACGTTTATAAAGTAGTTGAAGTCGAAGAAGATCCAGAAGTTCGAGCTCGACGACGGTAGACACTTGAATCCGGTCGATATCCGCTAAGGCGTCGAAGAGGAATCACTGTAAGGCACACAACTAGCATAAAGCGCTGAGTTATAGTAAAACTACGTTTATGAAGTAGTAGAAGTTGAAGAAGATCCAGAAGTTCGAGCTGGACGACGGTAGACACTTGAATCCGGTCGATATCCGCTGAGACACTGAGGAGCAGTCTCTGTAAGGCACAAAACTACCATAAAGCGTTGAGTTTATAATCAAACTACCTTTATGAAGTAGTTGAAGTCGAAATGATCCTGATGCTTGAGCTCGACGACCTTAAACACTGAATCCAGTTGAAATCCGCGAAGACACTTGAATCCGGTCGATATCCGCTAAGGCGTCGAAGAGGAATCACTGTAAGGCACACAACTAGCATATAGCGTAGAGTTTATGGTAAAACTAACTTTATGAATTGGTTGAAGTCGAAAAAGATCCAGAAGCTCGAGCTCGACGACGGTAGACACTTGAATTCGGTCGATATCCGCTGAGGCGCCGAGGAACGGATCACCATCGGTTGTGATAAGTAGTTCCTGAATAAACAACAAATTAGCACTTAGATGACATAAGAGCGAATAAATACCTTTCCAAAGGGGATTTGCGCAGCTCTCCGAGAGATAGTGGAGAAACTGGCGAAGCGACTATGACTAAGTCTGAAATGAACAGAGTCAATAATCCTGCTTGAGGATAACCAAAAATTTACCATGAACGCAGGAGTCGCTGCAGTTCGGGCGTCTTTCTTCATTCTTCCAGAGGAAAAAGAACAAAATAGTGAATGGATCAAACAGCTGGTAAACCCAATCTGCTTCACCAATCGACTGGAAGCGTCAGAGCCTTGGGGAGCTAAGCGCTTTACCAGCGATCGAGTTATACCCCATAAATGGGTAACTCAACCGGACGCCAACATCGCGTTTTCACCTAACACAGCGACGATCGCTCGCGCGCAGCGGCGCAACACGCTGACTGTCGCGTCGCATCAGGTCATCAGGTCTATCAAGTCAATAAGGTCCATGTTTCAAGAGTTCTCCATGTAAACCTGTGTTGCAAAGTTTTTTCTAGGCTAACTTCTTACGCTGAGTCGATTGCAAGCATAAAAACTAAGGTTACGACGGAATTACCAAAGATATAGAGTCTTTGAAGAACTTTGGCGATGTTACCTCAAACTTGGGTATTTAAACCGACCTTTTTTTCTCAATTTTTTCTCAACAGCGACCTATATGTTTCTTGATTGCATCGTGCTCAGGAGCGCGAACTAACCCTGAAAACAAGTTTCCAGCGCTATGTGATCACACCTCCACCAGCTGTAGTAACACAAAAGGTGGTTTCACTGAGATGAAAAATCACAAGTCCGGGAATCTCAGTATCTCGACTTTCTTCGAAGATAACCAAGTATTTTTTTGAATGATTCGTGCTCTAGAGCTCGAATAACGCATATTAGAAGCGTTTCCCGTCAATCGGTTCACCCACCGCTGAGAATCGCCAAGTTCAGCTTTTGCCACAGTTGTACCAATACCAAAGTAGCTTATAAAAAGCCAAATCAAAATCCGGGCTCCATTACGTTGTTCGCAATGCTCTATAGAGTCGGTTTATGCATTTTGCGCGCATCAAACAACAACAGTCAAGTCAAAAAACCACATCTGGTGATTTTTGGCGGGAAAATGAAAAAGTTCCAAAACTCAAAAATTTTCAACAGCAACCAATCCTTTTTTCGATCGCAATCGTCTT